>VCRD01002075.1:22647-35125 GCA_006783055.1 Trinorchestia longiramus
CTAGTCTTGGCTAGTCGTCTTGTGTGGACTAGTCTTGGCTAGTCGTCTTGTGTGTACTAGTCTTGGCTAGTCGTCTTGTGTGTACTAGCCTGACTAGTCGTCTTGTGTGTACTAGCCTGACTAGTCGTCTTGTGTGTACTAGTCTTGACTAGTCTTCTCATGTGTACTAGTCTTGACTAGTCTTCTCATGTGTACTGGTCTTGACTAGTCTTCTCATGTGAACTGGTCTTCTTATATCAGAGCTTGTCATGGTCTTCACACAGCACGTAACTTTACTAACCATGTCTCTCATACGTGAAGGAGTAGTCACCATGTCTGTACATGAGGCGGACATCCACAGCTGGCACACGACGGTCTGTACATGAGGCGGACGTCCACAGCTGGCACACGACGGTCTGTACATGAGGCGGACGTCCGCAGCTGGCACACGACGGTCTGTACATGAGGCGGACGTGTGGGAGTCCTGCACGGTCTGTGGGAGTGTCCCTCTTCGCTCCTCCTCGTCTCGCTTAGTCATCCTGCAGCAAAGCAGACCTACACGAGCTCAAGACGCTTTGTTCTGCCGTGCAGCGTTCTGCACATGCCGCGTTCTGCACATGCCTAGCAGTGCCAAGACGTGACGTATTCCGTCGTGCAGCGTTCTGCACATGCCCAGCAGTGCCAAGACGTGACGTGTTCCGTCATGCAGCGTCTTGTATATGTAAAAAAATTCACGAATATTTAGACGCAGAATAAAAAGGTTGAATTTGAGGGAAGAAGTTCAAGCATCAGTGTCTTAACAATTTAACTTTGGATTTTGTATGTTGATATTTATGATTGTGATAGAATTTGTTAAAAAGAATTAAATAATGACAAGAGAATTCTTTTGACAATATTCTGATTATAATATTTTGCACGTGCTGCAAAGTACCCCATCATGGTATGAAGCACGTGTATCAGCGTGCAACATCACTTAAAACGCGTGTAACAGCGTGCAACATCACTTAAAACGCGTGTAACAGCGTGCAACATCACTTAAAACGCGTGTAACAGCGTGCAACATCACTTAAAACGCGTGTAACAGCGTGCAACATCACTTAAAACACGTGTATCAGCGTGCAACATCACTTAAAACACGTGTATCAGCGTGCAGCATCACTTGAAACACGTGTATCAGCGTGCAACATCACTTAAAACACGTGTATCAGCGTGCAACATCACTTAAAACACGTGTATCAGCGTGCAACATTACTTAAAACACGTGTATCAGCGTGCAACATCACTTAACACGTTGACTTCGAAGTGGTACGTATGTGTACCACTTAGGTTAGGTTCTGTAATTTTTTCAGATCCTTCTAGTGACTATGCGTACAAAGTGAAGTTTTACACCAATCAGGCAATCGGAGTCAACGTGTTAAAACACGCGTTGCGATTACTGAGCGCAGTTAAAACAAGGCGTAAAAATTTCTGATGAAATCCTCAGCCTAATTGACGGATTAATTATCAGTGATAAATGCCTGCTTCTAGCTGTCTATTGCATTCTCTTTTAAATTTGCTACGCGATTTCATCTGTCATTCGAGTTGTTGGCATGCCGCCACCTTTAATGAACAATATCTCCTGATATGTGTATCATCAATTGGAAATAAATTATAATTGCGAGCTGATAAGCGTGAGTCGAAGTTTCTATGATATTTTTCGTGAGCTGGTGTTCGCGAGGTCATTCCTAGCGCCAATATTCAGTGTGATAAGAAGTGGACGCCCTGTACATTTCTTTCAATCTCAACATTTCTCTTCTTGACATCTCTTCACGTTCATCTGAGACACTCAGAGGACTTAAATACGTCGTTTTCATGTTCTAATGTTCACAAACTTTTTTTCTCTCTTCCTGCCTAGTGAAATGAAACATTGACTTCATGAGATTATTTTAAATGATTATAGGCTTTCCTTGCTATGAATTTGCTCATGCTGTCTACATCGAGTATAATCCCAGTTTATCATCTTATGAATAGGTTGTAAATCTAGCTTTATATTTGTTGGGAGTAGTCAATCTGAGAAAAACGAAGTACATTGTGTCTATTTCTCCTAAAAGAAGCTTGTTGCGAGCGAGTGCCAGTTACGTCTCCTTCCTATGAAACCATCATACATGGATCTCCATATCGATTCACATTTTTGAAACGTGGGCACACAAGCAATTCGTTTCAAGCGTGTTATGCATCATCCTAAAGTTTTTGGGCCCCGTCACTTAACATCGTTTCACTCAATTAAATGGCTTAATATGGGAACTGCTAGAGCGTTCCCACCGAGAATATTCCGAGAGATCGGTGACGCAGAGCGATGACGTCGTGACTCCGCGTGCCAATATTGGCCGGGTTTGTGTTGTCTTATAATATTTAGTGTGGGAGGCGCACCCACACCAACGCTAAATTAGTACGTTTTACTTTCTGTTCGTGCTCGTGTGGTCGTGCGATTGCTTCCAGTCACTTAAATGAAGTTCTTCAGAGAGTAAGAACTGCCTATTTTTTATAGATAGTGTTGAGCTTGTCTCAAGTTCAAAATTTTGAGCAAATTGCACCATGAAGAAATTCTTTCTATGTGCATGGATGGTAATTTTAGGTACTATGGATAGTTATTTTCTGAAATGTGTTTTTGAGTCTTTGACGAGAATGATTTAACAAGAACTTGAAATTTTATAGTGCTGATTGCTACACTTTACATTACGTGATATGAGATCTGGCGGACTGTATTTAACCCTTAAGCGACCAATTTCTTTTTCTAGTTTCTACGTTTAAGCTCACAAAGACCGTCTGTACACTGATGCAATAAAGCACGCTGAGAGCCAGGCAGCCAAAAGAACGACGCTGTAACATGCCGCCGCGTTTAAACCTAGTAGCCACCTCATATTGCTCACTGTTTAATTATTAGAACAATTCTCCCAAAGACCGTGAAAGAGGACCGTATGGTTCTTTTCGTCGTTAAAGGGTTAACGATATGGTACCTTTGTTCTGCGCCGTGCATTGTGTTCATTAAGTTTTTTAGTTTTTTCCTAAATTTGGACAGTTGATAAATGTTGGATTTTTCAGTTGTTTGTTCAGAGTGTGCAGACATACACTGGAGAAGAGTTTTGTGATGTCCTTAACTTTCCTTATGACATAGCTTACAATTCGGCAATTTGTTCCACAAATGTGAGTGAACGCATGTGTTTTTTTTGTTAATTTTAACACCTAGAGAACTATAACTATGATCTTGGAAATACACCGGAAGAAGCAAGTTTCAAATTTACTGAACTTTCTCAGTTTTTTCTGATTTTAAACTTCTGAGAAAGTTACTCTACATCCCTGCAAGATTTTTGCTGTTGTCATGCAATAACCTTCAAAATTTACCGTGGAGAATTTCGTGCCTCGCTTCATTCACAAGTCTGTACAAAAAACTTTGGTACGAAATTACCTCGCACGCGATACGTGAAATCGAGTTCTGAGATCTGGGCTGCTGCGAGTACTTTTGATTGAATCGAATACATTGTGTTCTGGGACATGTCAACGAGCTTATGGACATTTAGTTTTCGATCTGAACATTTTCAAAGCTAGTAAATTATCTCCTAGATTAGAACTTCACTTATCATAGTGGTAATATTGTCAAAGATTTTCGTGCGGCACAAAAAGTGTCTCGAATTAATTTATTTTTTCCGAACTTGTGAAGCGCAAAGTAGATTCTATTGAAGTCATGCATGCGTCTGCAAATATACGACATGCGAACGAGGGATAAAAAGTCAAAATAAGTGAACAATCGTAACGAATTTCATTAGGAAGTACATCATGCGATTGCAAACCTAGTCAGAATTTCTGATAGTTTCTTTTGGTTTGTACTGTGCGCTTGTTCCTATTTGTGTTATAGTTGTATGGACACACAAATTTTTTTATCAAATAATTCATTTTGGTTTGGTATGTTGTAATTTCTACGCATAATCTTTTTGTTTCTATTTTCATTGAAGTTTTATCCTCATTCCAGGTAACTTAATCATATTTCTAAGCGTGTATATTGAATAATTTCTGAAATTTTATGCTCATCTTAAACAACCTGAATAATTTCATAGACAGCACTCTAAATTTCCACTATTCTTTTAAATTCAGCGCCACAAATTAACAAATCTTGGATAAGCCATAAACGTTTTTCTTTTTTGTTCTGAGGTGTCGTTTTGTAGAGTCCATAGCCAAAATTGTTTGTTCTCTATTTGTTATGGAGGCTCGTTTCGTGTGTAGAACTCAGGTTCTCTAAATCGTAGAAGCTGTCCGCCATTTTGTTAATGAATGATTATTTTGTATTGGCCCTATCGCTTATCTTTTCAATGGTCATAATCATCTCTTTATCAGTCATGTTCGGTTCCTTCAATGCTCTCGTTATCTACACTGCCTTGTGGTTATCTTCTGGCTATCACCAACGGACTTCATACCAATACAGGGGTTCTGCTTTCATACTTTCATGCCAATACAGGGGTCCTGCTTTCATACTTTCATGCCAATACAGGGGTCCTGCTTACATACTTTCATGCCAATACAGGGGTCCTGTTTTCATACTTTGATGTCAATACAGGGGTCCTGCTTTCATACTTTGATGTCAATACAGGGGTCCTGCTTTCATACTTTCATGCCAATGCAGGGGTTCTGCTTTCATACTTTCATGCCAATACAGGGGTCCTGCTTTCATACTTTGATGTCAATACAGGGGTCCTGCTTTCATACTTTCATGCCAATACAGGGGTTCTGCTTTCATACTTTCATGCCAATACAGGGGTTCTGCTTTCATATTTGTGTGCTGGCTGTTCGTGTTCTCAAGTTACATGAAAATTTAGCCTTCGGGATCCCGACTACGTTGTATATTATTTTAAGATCTTTCACATTCCTGTAAACAAGCAGCGAATTGATGTGTTCGTACGGAAGTTAAGTTTTATGAGACCTAATAACTATAAAAATATGGTAATAACTTGGTGATATCACACGTAATGTTGTACATGTAAGAAAATTTAGTGACATAATATAATGCTAATAAAAGTTAAGAGATTATCTAGTGACATGGAATGTAAAGCTAGTACAAATAATGAAATAATGTAGTGATATGTAAAGCTAGTACAAATAATGAAATAATGTAGTGATATGTAAAGTTAGTACAAATTATGAAATAATTTAGTGATATGTAAAGCTAGTACAAATTATGAAGTAATTTAGTGATATGTAAAGCTAGTACAAATTATGAAGTAATTTAGTGATATGTAAAGCTAGCACAAATTATGAAGTAATTTAGTGATATGTAAAGCTAGTACAAATTATGAAGTAATCTAGTAATATGTAAAGCTAGTACAAATTATGAAGTAATTTAGTGATATGTAAAGCTAGTACAAATTATGAAGTAATCTAGTGATATGTAAAGTTAGTACAAATTATGAAATAATTTAGTGATATGTAAAACTAGTACAAATTATGAAATAATTTAGTGATATGTAAAACTAGTACAAATTATGAAATAATTTAGTGATATGTAAAACTAGTACAAATTATGAAGTAATCTAGTGATATGGAATGTTATGGTAAATAAGAGTAACAGGCTACTCATAAGATGCAAGTTAGTGCCTCGACTCATATATGGCAATAAATTGTTAATAAATACGATAAGCAGAAATAGGAAACATTTATTCAATTTATGTACATTTTAACCATTCATTTCCTTGTTTTGAGAATTTCAACAAGTCATTGTGATACTTACGGATTTTATTTTTTGAATAATTTTTTTGGAATTAATTGTCATCACAGGTATTTTTTATTAATTGTAACGATATAAGCACGTTTTATTTAGTTTTTGTGTACTTTCATCCCTTGCTCTGTGTTTTAAACCTTTCCTGTAGTATTTCAGCCATTAAATCTTCATGGAAATAAAAATAGTTTGACAGCCTGCATTCATACCGACGTTAAACAAGAGGGATGCAATAGGTGTGAATGAATGAAGCTTGAATGCAAATCGTAATAAAGTTGAAGTTCTTCAAATAAAAAGTTTGAAGTTGAAGGGAACTGAAGTATCACGTACAATCATTTGACGTTCCTTTGTTGTTTCGTAGCATTTATTTGCATTTGTATTATCATTTGATCTGTGCGCTGCCGTTACATCAGTGCATTCCAGTTCTTCGCATTAATGACAAACGCGCAAACAAAAGCATCTCTGAAGCGTATGTTAGTCATATGAAAACAAGTTTTTTTACATCGTAGTTTCTATGACCAAGTCGGACGTTACTGCGCATTGAATCAATGTTCCGATGAGATTCTGGTGCGCTACGTGGAAGTTCTTTTTATTTTTTATTTGAAGTATACTGACGCCTTGTGCAGGAATTGTTGACGATTTTCCAGATCCTCTTTTCTATGGCTATGCTGCAACATGAAGTATGTTATCAGTACACTAACATAAAAACCTGTTACGTATAGCAAGTTATTTACGTGAAAGAAATAATAAAATGTTGAAACTGTATGGAGAATTATAGAGATTAACACTTTTATCTCTGTTTTTCACATCCCGGTGCTTTAAACAACCGCTGTTGCTGAAAATCTTCATTGTGTGTTATTTTGGTTACATTGACCAACTCTCTAGCGAGTTCACGCAGTCTTTATTGTATCAATTCAAAGTTCCTTGTTATGATGTAAAGGTTTGAATTCCTGACCATATGTTATGTTTAGCGGGGCTGCTCTTCACTGTTGTTCCAAGGAGTGCAGGATTGGTATCCAGTCCGCTCTTGAATTATGAAGCATCGCGTGTCATACGCAAGATTCTACGGACGCGTTGTGATCGACTTATCGACCTTACCTCTCTCTGCGTTGCTCATGCGCTCGTAGGACGAGCGATCGCTTCCAGGATCTACGGATTGATTTTCTTATACTATTGATTGGCCTACACCGAGACACTGATTGATTTTGCTCCCGTCCTATGGTGATTGATGCACGAATTACGAGTCGTGATTGCTAATCACGTTTAGTTTTGTTAGCGTACCTCCTCAAAAAATGTGGTTTCTGTATTTCTAACCAGTCATTTTCTTCGAATGATATTTGTCTGCTCGATGAATTTAAAACCTAACACAAACGATACGCCGTAGGCATGGGCTCATTTTTTTATTATGGTTAGCGTTTTCCGTTCAATATAGCCTGCTCTCCTCGTACATTGAACACTTTCCGAAAATTTGAACGTTTTTATTGTTCAGTTCTATTTTTCTATTCCATTTTTCGTATTTGTTACGTGTAGCAACGATACGAAGGTAATCGTGTTATTACGGACTTCAGACAATAGAGCTACTCACTAAATGCCTCAGAATCAATAGTTCTGGAATTTTATGAGCATGTTTATGTTCGCTAGTTTCATGACATACTATTGTCGTAGGTTAATGGGAAACTCATTATTTTCTTACTTCGATACATTGCGTGTATTCCCTTTTTGGGCATGATTAATTAACGTCATTTTTAATGGAAAATTGCAGAACCCTTAAAAACAATTGTACTGCATGCTTTTCGAGGAAACTTCAACGGAGCATTGTTCAGAATTGGAGTTGAACCAATGTATGTAGCGTGCGTAAAGGTGCTCTATCTATAGCCTTGTCTGTCAACTGAGTCATCTCCGTATGCACCTCTTCTGCGTTGCCCATCTCTGTGTTTTGTCGTGCATCAACACACGGACTGTGTACGATCTCCTACGCCATCTCGATGTCCGTTCATGAAATCATTGTTTCAAGTCCGCGTAGGTCAATCTGGAGAAAATTGTGATTATAATGTCTTGCTCTCGAACGCGGTATGTTTGATCTTTTGAGACACTAAGTTTGTTTGGAAAAGTTCAGTTCCCGAATTCGTTTCAGCCAAGTTCAAACAATTTTGGGTGACTTGATGTAGACAACGTTCGTCGTACACCCTTTCGTAAAGCACCGCCCTTCACGAGTTCCCGATGTGGTGACAAGGTCATTGGCAGTTTCATTACCATACATTTTTTGTTTTTGTGTTCAATGGTTGACGAAAAGAGAACTCACTCGTCCTAAATATACACGCGTGGATTCCGTGTTTATAAAATGACTGTGCAAATTTTGTTTAAATTCTTGCTAAATTTTATCCTTGCATGATATATTTTCTGCAAACCTTTCCGTTTACGTTCAATAGAAATATATACAGTTTTGTTGAGTATCATAACCCTTTTAAAGAAGTTGTGTTAGGGTTGCCTCTTTGCAGAGTTTACCTGCTTGGACGCTACCGTTCCTGGTAAATCAACAAACTGGATTAGATTATGCAAGCTCTCAAATAGTTCTTGGCTCTGTTCATAACTAAATCTCCTATGCTAACCAATTAATTCTGTAGAGAGATCAAAAAGACTTGCATTTTCAGTCCTTCTTCCTTAGAATGAACGCAAGAAACGTTGATCAATAAATCTTTAGGTTCCTGAATCTTTCAGAACATGAATCGTCCGTTCTAAGGATGAATCTTGAGTTCAGCCTTTCTTTGTTTCTAATCAAACATTTAGCAGGTGAACCTTTCTTTGTTTTCCACATTACTGTTGCGTTGCACTTATGTGTCCCACTTTCAGTACGGCCCTTATATATGGTGCGGCAACATAACTTCCTTTTTTCAAAGGAAAGCTCTTTCAAAAAAAGGAAATTATGTTGCTGTACCCTGTACTTCGAGGAGGTGTCCTATGGACCTGTTCATTAAATAGTCGACTCTCGTACGTCCATTCTGTTGCGTTTCAAGAATGACAACGAAGATTCTTTCTATCTTTCTTATTTGATCACAACCTTTGTGATCATTTAAACTCGGGGGCATCTCGAGGATCCTTGATTCAAGTTTTTGGTTTCTTCCTCACCAAAAGATTTTTAAACTCGAAAGAAATTATTCTTTATTAATTGATTTGAGTGAGTTTGTTGTTTAATTTCAAGCTTTTTACTTGTAATTTGAATGCAATTACCTTGAAATGAGTGTTTAATTTTCAGCTTCGACTTTTAATGTAATAAACCTGAATGGTTGATTTGTATTGTGAAGTTCCTTATTATTGCTCGCTTGATTTTCTTATTCCACTAATATCTTTTGATGCAAATTCTCGATGTTTTTCAAAGTCCCAAATGACAATAATTTCATAGTCCAACGAGGAGGACAGTTGCTAGTTGTATTAGTAAAAGTTGATCTTTCCATTTGAGGGCGGAGTCCAATACGCTCTTATGTATTAGTCAAACTAGTAACGATAAATCTAGAAACCACATCTTGCAGTGTACAAAAAATAATCGCGGACACTAGCACGCGCATATATACATAACGAGCTATAAGGTGTCACTGTTCAAATGTGAGCATGTTTAACGCACACATCGGGGCCGTTATCTCAAAATAAACTGAAGGCGTGTGTAAGTGTGAAGCTTTGATGCCCCTAGCGACTGTGCCCGGGCTGGTGCCGGCCGTAGTGCCATGAGAGGAGCCTTGTTACTGATGGTGACCGCAGGGCTGTCTCTCTTCCCCCTGTCTGGATCGTCTTACGAGACAACCAACCGACTTCACATGCCACGAAATGTGACGCTGCTGGCCTCGTGGTCACATCGCTTGTCAGAGGTCACGTCTCATCCTCCCCCAATGCTTTTCTTGCCTAATGGAAGCAATTTTAATCCGCAGACTAGGTGGTGTGGTTATGCCTTCGTAAATCGAGATATGAGTCTAGTTTGAAAGCTTTTCTATCATGGGATTCTCAATGATATTTCAACGTGGGATTTAACTGTCTGTTTCTTTGTGTTCACCTAGTGAAATTTGAACAAAATAGAGCGCGTGGTGTCTGTAATCTCTCTTCTTGTTGTAATTCTCACCGCCCACACGAACGTAAAAAGAAAATCAGGTTACCCTGTAGGTTCGTGGTGACTACTCGTATTTTTACACAAATTCCATGATAGTTTTACCCACGAGTGCAGGGTTATCAATGTCCGTCATGAGACACAATATGGTCAAAGTTGATTTATTTAATTTTTTATTATTGAAGTGTAGCACCTTGTCTACGGTTATCGTGTTTTCCGCGTTAGTTTGAAATTCTGCTAGTCGGGCCTTTGCGCCAGAAGAAATATGCAAAATGTTTATAAAGATCATCGATGATTTAATATTTTGCACTGAGTAAAAGTGTTCAAACAAAGCACTATGAAACCGTGCAGTGTTAACAGTGCAGGAATTTGACACTCACGTTCAACCGTAAGAATTGCATAAATTTCTAAGAGTTGCAATTGCATTGCTTTTACATCTTGCAATTCATTCTACATTTTTATTCGTTTTGCTGTAGGGTTTGCATTTTTGAATTGTTTATATAGCGTTTGCTACTCGAATTAAGACTCGGAACTTTACTAATACTTTGGGATGCAGGGGTTTTGTAGAATGACCTAGGATTTTTTTCTTACTGTAATTTTGTTTTTAAGAAAAGTTCAACTTCTAAAGGAAAAATTACTCAACTAAAAAACGGAAGCAAAAGATTTTTATTCATTTAGAATAGAATAAGGCAATAGGAACGAGCTGTTTGGCCCATTCTTGGTTCAATACCGAAGTCCCATGCCGTGATACCGAAGTCCCATGCCTTCATTCATTTGTGCTCCATCACGATATGGTGCATCCGGAATATCTACGTTCTTGGAGGCATCAGCATCCTATTTATTTACTGCTTACAATGGAACGATACTGCATTGCTGACCGTAATGAAAATACACACTTATTTGTATGCTTCTATATACGCTTGTGTTTACAGCAAGTCTACTGCTTCATGACAAGAATTTTTGAGTTGAACTCCAGAGAAAACAGGGCAGTTCCTGACAAGCGTTTATCTTCAACGTCTTGGCTTTCTGATCATGCAGTCGAGACTTCATACTCCAGGTGTGATATGAATGCCCACTGAGCGACTGACTCCGATGCTTCTTTTTAACACGTTGACTCCGAAGTGGTACGTATGTGTACCACTTAGGTTAGGTTCTGTAATTTTTTCAGATCCTTCTAGTGACTATGCGTACAAAGTGAAGATTTACACCAATCAGGCAATCGGAGGCAACGTGTTAAAACTCCGCTCTTCTCTTTTTCCTTTCGCTCCTTTTCCCTCCTTCTCTTGTTTCTCTCCCTCCTGTTCTCTTGTTCCTCTCCCTCCTCTTCTCGTTTTCCTTTCGCTCCTTCTCCCTCCTCTTCTCTTGTTCCTCTCCCTCCTCCTGGAATGACTCCTGGGCCTCTTTTTCAGAACTCCTCTCGTCTCTTTTTTTCTTTTCCCTCCTTCTCCCGCTTCTTCTCACTTTCCTTTCCCTCATTCTTCTTCTCCTTCTCTTTTTTCTATCGTTTCTTTTTCCTCTCCTTCTCCCTCGTTATGTTTTCCTCTCCTTCCTCTCTTCTTCCTCTCCGTCCTCCCTCCTTTTTCTCTCTCCTCATCACTTCTTATCTCTTTTTCTAGTCCTTCCTCTCCCTTCTCCTTGTCCTTCCTCTCCCTTCTCCTTGTCCTTCCTCTCCCTTCTCCTTGTCCTTCCTCTCCCTTCTCCTTGTTCTTCCTCTCCCTTCTCCTTGTCCTTCCTCTCCCTTCTCCTTTTCCTTCCTTCTTCACCTACCTCTCCTTTTGTCCTTTACCATTTAAGCCATATACTTTATTTGAAGTTTATTTATTTCTTCGCTTTAGTTTGTATTCTTAAGATTAAAAAAGATAATCCCAGCTCTTCACTGTGATGTACTTTTCTTGTTAGAATTATAAAGAGCATGAAGTTAAATTTTGAATCTGAAAATGTGATGTACTTTTTAATTTTATGAAGGCTAATCTAAAAATTTCTCCCTGCCAATTGAGTTTTTCATTGAAATTTACACGAATATGAAATTTTAAGTCAAGTTGCATAAGAGTTTCTCGATTGGGGTGATAAAATTGTAATTTAACTTATTATGTTAACGTTTAACAATTTACTTTCTTTAAATATATTTAAATGTCAGTTGAAATATATATATATATATATATATATATATATATATATATATATATATATATATATAATATATTAGTAATTGATAATTCAGTAAGTTCTTATTCCATCACCTGAACGTTATCATAAAGACCATGTGGAGCACAAAAGCGAAATTTGTTAACGCAAGTTTTTTTCAGTTTCTCTCGTGGCCATTTTTCATGTTTTCCTTTACTATCTCTTCTTTCTCATTCGATTTAATGATCGACTCTTTTCTCTCCATTTTCTTTCTTCCCTCTTTTTCTTTATCATGCTTTAGCTTCATTTTCGCATCGTTAATCTCATCCTTTGAATCCACTGTTCTTTTTCTTCCTTCTTCATTTCTGTACATTAACTTGCTCTATTTTCGCATGGTTTCTCTCTTCTTCGAACCCAGTGCCCTTTTTTTTCTATTCGTTCCGTGTAGACCTGTGCCAACTCCCCCTCCCTCCCCCTAACCTCACCCTCATCCCCACCCTCTCCCTCATCTTCACCCTCTCCCTCATCCCCACCCTCAC
>VCRD01002075.1:39851-51493 GCA_006783055.1 Trinorchestia longiramus
TCAGTCCTGCACCACTCTCTGTGTTGCAGATCAGTCCTGCAGCACTCTCTGTGTTGCAGATCAGTCCTGCAGCACTCTCTGTGTTGCAGATCAGTCCTGCAGCACTCTCTGTGTTGCAGATCAGTCCTGCACCACTCTCTGTGTTGCAGATCAGTCCTGCACCACTCTCTGTGTTGCAGATCAGTCCTGCACCACTCTCTGTGTTGCAGATCACTCCTGCACCACTCTCTGTGTGTCATAACTTTAACTGTCAACTCATTTCTGTCTTGAGTTGTACTGTGAACTCATTTCTGTCTTGAGTTGTACTGTGAACTCATTTCTGTCTTGAGTTGTACTGTGAACTCATTTCTGTCTTGAGTTGTACTGTGAACTCATTTCTGTCTTGAGTTGTACTGTGAACTCATCTCTGTCTTGAGTTGTACTGTGAACTTAACTGTGTCTCGAGTTGTACTGTAAACTTAACTGTGTCTCGAGTTGTAATCACCAGCTTGGTCGACTATCACCAGCTTGGTCGACTGGTGAGCGAATCTGCTTGCGAGCGGGAAGACCCGGGTTTGAATCCCGCTGCTGACATGGTTGACGCGGCTAGAAATACGGCATGGGACTTGGGTAAACAACCGAATAATTATCGAAGTAATTATCCGACCCAAGAATGGGCCAGAAGGTTCGTTCCTATAGCCTCATTCTATTCTATTCTATTCTACTGTAAACTTAACCGTGTCTTAAGTTGTACTGTGAACTCATCTCTGTTTTAAGTTGTACTGTGAACTTAACTGTGTCTCGAGTTGTACTGTAAACTTAACTGTGTCTTAAGTTGTCGTGGCAGCTTCCTGTGTTTCAGGGTTGTGTTTCTTCATTACAACCCTGCCATGTGCCTCCTGGAGGCCCGGACTCGTAATCTTGGCTTCTTTCTCCTGCTGCAAAATCATGAAGCAACTTCCAAACACAATCAGTAGAAGCGAGTTGAACTGTATTTCCTGTTAGTTGTGATTAACTGGAGTTAAATTTGCTGTCCTAATACATACTCATAGGCTTGTATTTTTAAATTGTTTCGCTATGTTTATGACGTCTCAAGGTACAAATGAAGTGTCTTTTTACGTCGATCTGAATGTGGTAGTTACAGAAAAGAAAGGAATAAAATCTTGATTCCAATTTAGTATAGAAAATATAAACATTGTTTTTTAAATCCTCAATGCTAACCATTTACCGTATTTGACGGCATATAAGACGCGACGACGAAGACGGCATATAAGACGAAGTACTGAGTGTAAGCTGTGTTAGTGAGCGTCACAGAGATTAGCCTAGGCCTACTGGAGGTCTCAAACTTCACCTACGATGATAAGACGCAGAGCGATTTTTTTGAGCCAAAATTTTGAATACAAGTTCGTCCTATATGCCGTCAAATACGGTAAGACGTAATCATTCTTCCAGTGACTATTTCTGTCCTTCGGACTTAAAAATAAAGGCTCGTAGGGACACGTATTGATAATCTAGCATCGTCAGGAAATAGTCAGTTTAAATCAGTCGGTCTGTCGTCTTACCAGGTCGTCTGCATCACGAGCAGAAGAAAATTCTAGAGGTGCGAGGAGTCTCGAACTAAGAATCAGACACCTCGAGGCAGGTCTCGTAACCACTCTACTACAGTTGAAGAAGAACTTACTCCCCTTGTGAAAGAAGGGTTTCGTTTTCTATTGAAAAAGAGTTGTAAAAATTGTTGCCATCGAAGAAAATTTGCGTTTGTTCTGGGTAAGAATTTTCTCATTGATGACCATGGATTGGCGCGTGTTCAAGACAAGCGTAACCTTCAACACTCTGAATAAAGAGCGCTTTTGTGTGAACTTACATGTTCGCTGACTGAACAAAAGCGAGTGATGGCCACATCTTACCGAACAGCATTAGGATGTTTGAGAACCTAATACTGTCAGGTAATGATGTAAGCACACTCTGCATTGCAACTCCACCGACCACTTCCTAGGAACCACATCCTCCAGACCTCAACTTCCAGTGCATAGCGGGGACCTTTCGTTGTTTTATGTGAGAATTGAACTTCTGTTACCTTCAATATTTGAGATTGTCATTTTCAAGATTGGAGGTTTTGGAATTCTCAAGATTTGAGATTTGTAATCTGGAAATTTGAGATTTTATGGCTTTGGATATTTAGAATTTTGTAGCCTTAGACATTTTAAATTTTGTAACCTTAGAGGTATAAAATTTTGTAACCTTAGATATTTATATAGAATCGCGTCCACGGAGGTCAATTTTAAGCATCGTCAATAGAAATATCGGTTATGCTCATTAGATAAGGTGCTGGATCTTTGTGCTAGCATTTGTCCATGATTATGCCTTTTGTGGTATCTGCTCCTCCAAATCGCCAATGGATTGGGACGTTCGTGAGCACACGAGCGTGTGGTCATAGGAATGCATCGTAGCTCTGGTGTTGGTGGCACAAACTGCCTGCAAGTAAAAACAACTATGAATTATTGTGTAGTTTGAGTGCTTTACAATTTAGAATATTTACCTGCGATGCTATGTCAGGCAATTAAATAATAAGGTCTGTGCCTTTAATACGGCAGAATCACCATGAAATGTCAATTCCATTGCAGACAATACTGTTAGTCCTGATAAAGACTTCGTCATGGATTGTGCCACCGACATCATGTGTTGTAAACCATCGCATAGTCACAGGAAATCAGCTAGGCTAGTATGAACATGTCATTTATGCCGTGTTTATATTGATATGTTACAGTAGACTTTTGCTTTTATCATATATAGCTGTTGAAGTGGATGCGGTGAGACCCACATTCTCCTACACCTACATTCTCGTAAACATGTTTCAGAAGAATGCATGCATAATTCACGAAGACAAGTAATTCATGTGTTAAACGATTTATTAATGATAGGCACATCCGATGCATGGCAGTGTTCATCTTATGCCGTGAAACATGAGTTTTAAGTTCCATATGCAACCTATTGAAATGAAATGACATCAAATTATTCTTTCACTGCTATTTTCTACAGATGTATATTCGAAAAAAGTACTTGAACATCATTTTATATGTATGATAACCAATGGAAATTAAATTGCTGATCACCCATTAATTGGGAAGCTAGTTTATTCGTTGGTATTCACGCTATCGTTGTGGCAATAGCGCGAAGAACTAAGGCCTCTATTATGAGGTACAGTCAAGTTATGACACTTTCGATGTTTGTTCTCAGGACTGAAACAGATAGAAACATGCGGTTTGTTTAAAAATACGCATGCACTTGTGAATGCGTGATGGAGATGACAATACTGTGCGACACGCAGAACTTTAGCGGCAGCGGCGAGAGTGGGTAAAAAAGGTTATGAAATAAACGTAATTCACTTTTATGCTTTAATACAAAGCAAGGAGTTGACCTGACACAAGCGGAGGATGACTAACTTTACTCACAAGTCAGGGACTTCAAAAATAAATTTTCGATTGCAGCCATTATAGTTTTCAAAATACTGTAGTACAGTAAAACTCGGTGAATTAATCCCAATAAAAAACTGCACCGTGTGAACTCGTGTTACTCAAATCGATCAACAGATGTGAAGCATTTGTCAAAGAAAAATCTAACATACCAAGTTTTGAATGTACTTTTGAATCCGCAATAAAAAGCAATTTAAAGTCTTTTAGCCAGCTTTTTTTAATTCCTTTTTGTAAGCTTTCAAGGTCAGGATCGTTATCAAGAATCTTTTGCCTTAACACTTCATAAGTTCAGTTGCAGCATAGGCGTTTTATTACGTGGCAAAAACACGACCCTAGTCATTTTCATTTAATTCATCCAAAAAAGAAAGGTGACGTGGTTCGTTGTCTAAAAGCATGAGAACTTTAAAAGCAAGCTTGTATTTCACAATATTTTATTGTTGGACAAGAATGTTACTCGCACAAACATTCAAATAAAGATTTGTTTACCCAGGCATTTTTGTTTGCTTGGCATACGACACATCGTGATTCCTTATCGTGACAGCGGAGTACTCTGGAGTTCTGTGTGCAATTTATAACCAGAGGCTTCAGCTTAAAATCACCCTCAGTATTTCCACCCAATGGTAGTTACCTTTTTTATGCCTCATTTACAGGACATCCTTTTTCTTCCTTTACAGTAAACATTTTCGGTGGCATACGGTTCCAACATAAGGCTGTCTAGTTCTGATTGTATGTATTTTCCTCAAATCATATTTTTCGTTTTTATTATATATCCGAAATTATAGAATAAATATTAGTTGCGCGAGCAGCTCTTACTATACTGATGCAGGATATTCCAAATTTGCTAAACCGATTAAATCAGCCGAAACTATTAGGGGTACCGGAAAGTTCTGTCCTAATTTTTGTTAGGAATAAAAATTGAAAGAAATATTACTGAAAAAACTTTATTGCTGAACGTAATAGTCACCATCATTAGATATAACCTTTCTCCATCTACTTAGGAGCTTTTTAATCCCCCTTTCAAAAAATTGATGTCTCTGGAAGAAATAAAGGAATTAAACTCAGCTTCCGCCTCGTGAACATTTGTGAATCTTTTTCCGCTGAAGAAATGCTCTAAACGAAATCAGTGAAAATCTAATGGAGCAAGGTCTGGCGAGTATGGTGGACGAGGAAGAACTTCCCAACCTTAGGACTTTATTTTTTCTTGACTTTGTTTGGCAAAATGGGGTCTAGCGTTATCGTGTTGCAAAATGACTCTTCTCGTGTTCACTAGAGCAAAACATTTTTTACGATACGATGCATTTAGACGTTCGAGTTGCTGACAGTAAAAGTCTGCAGTCACAGTGTTTTGTTGCTCCAATAACACAGAGTTAAAGATAAGAAAAGAAAAGAGCCATGCAAAAAAGCATAATATAATAATTTCATAAATTAGACTATTGCAGGGTCTTACCTCCTCCATAATCACCAAAACAGTTGAGGTATTTTTCATATTGTGACACACATAGCTTCTTGATAAAGACATATAGCTTTCACACTTAGATTCTTCTTCGAATAAGTTAACCACCAGTGAGGAGAGATACGTCTTGACAAGCACAACATGCCCGGACCTAATGGGTATACACCTTTTTGTATCCAAGGTCTAGTACGTTTGTGTACAAAGAAAACCTTGAAATACCTGGAAATTCTTCAGACATTTCACTGACTGCAAACTTTCATTAAGTGTTGGCCCCTTGATCAACACGCTGAACCAGATCTACAGTAAACAAACAAACAAACAAACAAGAACGTATATTTCCAGTAAAGTTGGTACATAAGAAATGTAACAGCATTGGTTTTTAAAAATGCCTTATCATAAAATCCTTAAGTGGTAGGTATTCTATGCGTAGAATCATAGATGATAGAACAGCAGTACCTACGGGTATACATGAACATTCACATCACGCAATGAACGTTAAATATACATGGGGAAACAAATGAAACTTCGCTTTTTCAATGATGACTTAAGAGGTAGCAACAAACAGATTTGAACCCTCGTCTACCTTCTTCATGGACGTTGGTTCGTCCTTCCATTAATTTTCTACATCATTCCCGTACACTACCGTCACTTAAGTTCTCACCATACACTTTACTCATTCTGCAATGGATATCAGCAGTACTACGTCTTTTGTCTTGCAGAAAACGGATTAAGTATTGTAAATCACATTTGGTGGGAGTCTGATCGTATCAGTCACATTCAATTGCTCGTTCCTTGGGCAATCCGGTTGTATTCTCCCAACGTGACCGACTGGTGAGGGTACCCGCCTGTTATGTGGAAGGCCACGGGTTTGCTTCCCGGAGCTCTCACGGTATATTTGTGCCTGACAATTGACAGCTAGAAAGAACATGTCCAGCAGCTGTTACACTGAACGCTTAGCGTGAGCCACACCTCAACCACACATCTCACACTCAACTCACTGCCCGTAAGAGCCTCTACTTTAAACTGCAGCGCAGAGGACAGGGATTTCGATTGAAGCATCACTACTTCTCTGAAGACATCGATAAGCACAGTCATTATTCGTAAGATGTTAGCATTAGGAATTTAAAGCCAACTGTATATGTACTGTATACTCTATTAGAAATAAAGTTCATTTTTTTTATTTTGGTCATTATGTAGAAAGATATGACCCTGCAGTACTTCTGGTAATAAAATTATCCTGTTGCATAAATTTTTCACTTTTTATAGCCCATCAAGGTTTGAAAAAACAACTCTTGCATAATTTTTAATATCGAGGCAACACATTATATGACGTTCGTCTATTGATAATTCGGAGATGGGTTATGGTTCGTAAATTGTCCCGCAACGTCCAGATTCCGGATCGGTGTCTTTGGGTACATAATCTAAGTCTAAGTCTAAGTCTAAGTCTATAATTATGGACACATATTTATCTTATTTACTTGTGAATTTTCGTCATAATATCTCAAGTAATATGTATTATAAAATCAAAATTGTGGTTAATGCATGATATCAAATGTTTAATGATAGAACTAAGTACTAAAAGATCGGGTTAACTTCAAAATAAAATCGTGGCTGAAACACATTAGGTCAGATCAGCTGTTCCGAGTAAGAGACGAACTTGTGCTTTCCTGCCGCAGCAAGCCGTCGTTTATAAGTGTGAATTTCAGCATGTCAAATTCAATTTTGTCATTCATGTTACTTACATGCTTGTTGAATGTAATTTGTTGTATTTTTATGGGCATTAAAATGTACGCTATGGTATCAAGATTTGAGTCTAAGTAATATGGAAGCCAATCTTTCACCTGCGTGTGTTGGCAATGCCCATTGGCTGGAAGTCAGCTGTGCTGCCCAGGCACGACTTGTAGAGGGAGATAAAGGAAGAACGAATGAGAAGAAAGTTTTTGAATAAAAAACAACGCCAAATGCGAAAATTGTTTGAAAGACCTAGGATTGAAGAAGTGGAATGGCAAGGGGCATGGGATGAATACAAAGCTCAGCAAAAGAAGGTAAAAAGAATGATATATGAGGCTAGAGTGAAAGATGAGACCAAAATTTGAAAATCTCAGAAACAAGGGTCCAGATGGAATTAAAGAGTGGTATAATTTCATACAAAGCAATAACAGAAGTAATGAAGTAGAAATCCATGAATTAGTACTTGATGGATGCAAAGTGATTGATCACAGACAAATGGTGAAAGCAGTTGTGAACTTTTGGGAAGACATTGGTGGAATGAATGAGCCTTTGATAGATGAAGAACCAATAACTTCAGATTGAGGAATATGATTTAAAAATAGAAGATGAAATTACAGGTGTGGAGATTGAAACTTTTTTAAAAAAGGTGAAAAGTGGGAAGGCAAGTGGCCCTGGTGAAATTCTATGAGTTCTATAAACATAGTGGTGAGAGTATAAATGAGATGGTGAGATGTCTGTTTGATGAGATATGTAGGAGTGAAAAAGCTCAGGTGAGGAGAATAAATGTAATGTAGTTTTATTGCATAAGAGTGGACATAAAAATATGAAAGAACTAAAAAACTATAGACCTATTGCTCTGGCTGACACAATAAGTAAGATTTTTTGTGGAATCCTAAATGAAAGGATGAAACATGTGGTAGAAGAACAAGGAGTAATGGGGGAGGAACAGAATGGTTTTAGGAGAGATAGATGTGGTAAAGATAATTTGTTTGTGGTAAGTGAAATAATTGAAAGAAAGAGAAAGGAAAATAAAAAGGTGTATCTTGCATTTTTGGACATAGAGAAGGCGTATGATAGAGTAGACTGTAGGAGGTTGCTAGACGTGCTAGAAAAAATTGGTTTTAGTGAGAAGATAGTGAACATCATGAAAAGTTTGTATGAGAATACATGTGCAGTATACTGGCTGGGAAATTTAGTGATGGGACAGGTGAGAAGTGCAAGGGCCTATATACAGAAGAATTAGCAGTCCACCTGAGAATGAGTGGTTTTGGACTGAAAGTTAGAGAGGAGAAACTGAGTTGTTTGATGTATGCTGATCCCATTGTTGTTGTTAGTGAATCAGAGCAGGAACTGCAAATGATGTTGGAGATTGTGGATGGATACAGTAAAGATTTCAAGGTGAAATTTGGAGGAGATAAAAGTAAAGTCATGGTTATAAATTGGGATGAGACTGACAGAGATGGAGAGTGGAATATTGGAGAAGTTAAGATAAGCAGAACTAAGGAATATAAGTACCTGGGATGTATGTTAAGTGAAGATGGATGTGCAAGAACAATAGGTGAGAAAGTGGTAAAAGCTGTGCAGTGGTGGGGAAGGCTAAGTAGTGTGGCTAAATATAGAGCAAATAAGTATGAATGTGTCAGAGAAATTTGGAAGTATGTTGTGGTACCTAGCATAATGTTTGGCATGAATGTTATGGCATGGAATGGAGGAGACCTTGAAAAGTTGGAAGTGCTGCAGAATAGGGTAGGGTGTTTGGCATTAGGCGCCCCAAAATGGATGGCTGCAGAAGCTTTTAGAGGGGATCTAGGGTGGAGTCTTTTCTGAAAGAATGGTAAAGGCTGTGTTGGAGCCAATAAGGTGAGAATTGAGTGAATGGAGAATAAAAAGTGGGTTAAACAAATCTTTGAATAGAATCTGAATGAAAGTCTTAGGGAGAAAATTTGCTGGGGGCATGCAAGAAAACTGAAGATTCAAAAGACTGTTTGTGTTAGAATTGGAAGAACTATGGATGATTGGTTATTGAGAGGTCATGGAGGTAAAGGAATGGAGTGGGATTGCAATAAGTGAAAGAAAGAAATTGAAAAACTAACAAAAGAGTATAGCCTGAATAAATGGAAGCATAGTATGAATGGGAAAATGACTTTAATTTGGTATGCCAGTAAGAATGTACCAAGGTTTGAAATCTTTTATGATGGAAGTTTTGGCAGCCAACTCTTGTTTGCTGTCAGATGTAAGGCAGCATTAAGTGTGAATAGTCATACATGGAGGTGGAATGAGGGGAATACAAGGTTATGTCTGCAGTGTAACAGAGGAGTAGAGGAAACAGTTTAACATCTGGTCCTCAAATGTAGTAAATATGAACATGAGTGAGAGAGCCTCATGGATGTGGTCCATGAGCAGTGTGGAGAAAACAAGTGGAATGCAAGGTATGTTGAAGAGGACTCTGGTATGAGATATCTGGTAGGGCTGGATGAGGAATGTAGCATGACTGTTGTGGATGCAATGAAAGATTTCTTAGTGCATGCATGGAATAAGTGACAGTGAGATTGAATAGTCATGTCTTTAATGTGACTGCCTGCTTAGCATGCTTGGCTGTTTATGACAAGCTGTATCTTCCAGTGATGCCCTCACTTGGCTGGTTCATTTGCATGGAATGACTCAGGGTGGCCCCAGAGGAATTACTTTAGACAACCCTGGTTCACAGGAGAAAAACTCTGGGATGCCATCCTGTTGTATGTGTGTGTGTATAGAGGGAATTAAGGCCATTACAAAGGCCCCAGCCAAGCGCTGGCCCTCAAATCTAAGTCTAAGTCTGTACTGCAGTGCTACTCAGTTAGTCCTGCTAAAGCACTAAATTGTCATATTGCTATAAGCTGATTTTAAAGTTTAGTACCAAAAAGGTTGATTTATTCTCACATTTTTATCAAGTTAAAATTAAATATCTTCTCTGCTGTACATAAGTTAATACATCAAATGTAATGTCTAAAAATATTCTAAATATTTAAAATTGACTTAATGCATATTTTATAACAATAGCAAGTTATCTGATATTAATGACATTTTATTAGTTTGAATAGTTAATGTTATTGTATCAAATGTAATCAGTACATACAAATTTTTTGGGCATGTTTTTGTTGTTGTTGTTTTTTAAGTAGATGTGGTATGCAAAAAAATTTGATATTTTTGTTTATATTTTGTGTAAGCATAACTCACTGGTCAGTTTTTCTAATCTATTTGCTATGAATAATCCTTGATATCTACACCTTAACCCTTTTGGTACCATGATGCAAATATCAGAACCTTTTCAACATATTTAACATCAAATTTGAAAAAATGGGGTTTGTGATGTTTAATGGTCACTGCATTGTCCTGATCAAACTGTAGCTTGCACTGCCCTACCAGCGTTTGCACAGACACACGTGTTGCTCTGCATCTTAAAATGTTCAAAATTGGAGCGGTACTTATACAGGGTGGCGCGTAAGTAATGCACCCTTTTAAAAAATTAATAATAAATAAACTATGAAAGGTATAACGATGGGGATAATTGCAAACGATAGAGGAACTCTTAAAGTTTATTTACATGTCGTATCCTGTCTACAGATACCCAGTGTATATTGCAGTAATACTTTATTTATTATTAATTTTTTAAAAGGGTGCATTCCTTATGCGCCACCCTGTATGTACCATCAGTATCAAAAGGGTTAAACTGTTAACTTTTATCTAATATTTAAAACATACTCATCTAATATAAATCACTGTAAAGTACTTGTTAGAATTGATATTTAAAAATTTCATTTGTGTTTCTAGGAAGCAACTTTATGTGAATGCTTTGTATTAGAAATACAAATAAAAATGTCTCATGTAATTAAAGCCAAATGTCTCTTGTGTAATATTTATTACTGATATAGAAAATTACTAATTAAAAGCCTCCTACAGGAATTATTTTGGATGACTCTGGCACACAGGCAAAAAACTTTGGGAAGCCATCCTGTTGTGCATGTGTTGAAAAAAAAGCCCCAGCCTAAGCTGACTGTCAAGGCTGAGGGAAGTTGGTTAGGTCATTGAAATATATACATGTTAGTCTTTCATTTCATATACATTTGTGTTTTGTAGTATGTACTATAAGCCTAAGTTTATTTGCTTGCTTTCTGATGTTATTGTGTTGCTGCAGATTCTGCCTTCTGAAGAGAGCCTCCATTTCCTATCTTGGTGCTGTTCTAATATGACTTCTCATTTTCTGATCTCCAACCAACAGCTTGGAAATAAAAGTGAAAAAAATGAATAAAAATTCAAATTTCTTGCAGTTAATTATAAAGGTAGGAGACTGCCTTCATCATAAACCTTATTTGTGGCTTAATTTAATCTTAGAGAATGACATATTAATTGCTTTCATGTGCTGATTCTGATCAGAAGTAGTGTTGCATATTTAGTAGTTTATATATATGCATATGTGTATTTTCTATTTGGGTGTCATGTTCTGCATTTTATTTTTTGTTAATCCTTAATTGGTAAAAAAAACTCATAGCACTAACTTTTTAATAAAACTATAGTAGATATATTAATGCTAAGTGAGTTTGTTTAGTACAGCTAAATCTTTATCATTAGTAGACAATAATTTGTATGTATTCAAATATTGTTGTAGCAAAAAATGAAAGACTTTGCCTGAATTAAATAATTTGCATAATCATGACTGATGATAAATGGAGCATCTCTCATTGAACTGTAAATGTGATTGTGATCTTCACTGTGAAGAGTAGAGGAAATTATTAGCTCTTTATCTCCAATTGTTACTTTGGGCTTCAAAAACAACCTTAATAGATGATGGCAGCACATTTTATGTATTCCTACTTTTTGGTGAAGTAATTTGCAATTTAGTAGCTGGAATTAGGCTATATTAATACTACTTTTGTTATGCTCAGCAGGCTGATATTTGAGTAATATAATCTACTGAAATCTTGGAAATAAGCAGTTTTGTGTTCCAAAACTTGGTGGGTAATTTTATG
>VCRD01002075.1:58726-77415 GCA_006783055.1 Trinorchestia longiramus
TGCGCAGTATGCAATCAGTACAAAACGCCGCCTCTCGATTTATATTAGGAATTAGTAAAATAGATAAAGTACCATCAAAAGATATCCAACAACTGACTGGCATTACACCAATTAACATATTTCTACATAATCAATCAAAAAATATATGGGAAAAAGTAAACATTTATCTACACACGGACAGAAAATATGATCGATCTGGGTGACAATCCAACCAGAGAACTATTCCCCTCTAGCAGAACAACAGCACACGGAACAGTTCCACAGGCTATAATATAAACACACTTGTCCTTCGCGCCGGAATCGGTCTTCTCTGCCGGGCCGGCCGGGGCGGAGGAAACAACATACACACAACATAAACTACATATTAGGAACAATAAACTTTAGAGACAAAAGCTTGACAGCAAACTGAACAATGTACTATATAATCAACAGATACACTTCAGACTTAGCTGGTAGTGCCAGCTCTTCTTTTTCATTTTTCCTCTTCTCTCATCTTCTTCCTTTAACTTATTTCCACTTCTCGATCTATTTTCTCCTACTATATTCTACCCCCCTCCGCTCTAAGGCTTTCCAATCACCAATATATATATATAATGGTCACCTAACATATTTAATGGCCACTTAACATATTTAATGGCCACTTAACGGGTCTAATGTCCACCCATTTGTCTCATGATCACCAAACGTATCTAATGGTAGTCCAAGATATCTAATAGTCACCAAACATTTGTCTATTAACCACTCAACATTCGGGTAAATGTTCACCAAAGATTCGGCTGAATGGCCACGCAACATTCGGCTTAATGGCCACGCAACATTCGGCTTAATGGCCACGCAACATTCGGCTTAATGGCCACGCAGCATTCGGCTTAATGGCCACGCAACATTCGGCTGAATGGCCATCCAACATTTGTCAAATGGCCATCCAACATTTGTCAAATGGCCACCCAACATTTGTCAAATGGCCACCCAACATTTGTCAAATGGCTACCCAACATTTGTCAAATGGCCACCCAACATTTGTCAAATGGCCACCCAACATTTGTCAAATGGCCACCCAACATTTGTCAAATGGCCACCCAACATTTGTCCATTGTCCATCCTTCGTTTGTCCATTTGGCCGCCACATACCCCCGTACTGACGCATTCACTGGACTCACCAGGTGGCCTCAGCGTTGGCGGAGATGTGGCCGCTACTGAGCGTGTCTGTTCACCCTCGCACGAGCCACGCTGTTCTCGCTGCCAGGATGGGCCTCTCCCTCAACCTCTGATGGGCCCTGGCCCTTCAACCTCTGATGGGCCCTGGCCCCTCAACCTCTGGTGGGCCCTGGCCCTTCAACCTCTGATGGGCCCTGGCCCCTCAACCTCTGATGGGTCCTGGCCCTTCAACCTCTGATGGGCCCTGGCCCCTCAACCTCTGATGGGCCTTGGCCCCTCAACCTCTGATGGGCCCTGGCTCCTCAACCTCTGATGGGCCTGTCCCTCAACCTCTGATGGGCCCTGGCCTTTCAACCTCTGATGGACCCTGGCCCCTCAACCTCTGATGGGTCCTGGCCTTACATCATGCGGAGACAGGGTGCCCAGTGCCCGGGCCTGT
Source organism: Trinorchestia longiramus (assembly GCA_006783055.1). Lineage (NCBI taxonomy): Eukaryota > Metazoa > Arthropoda > Malacostraca > Amphipoda > Talitridae > Trinorchestia > Trinorchestia longiramus. Next base: position 60,324 of record VCRD01002075.1, read on the forward strand.
TCCTCAACCTCCTGACCATTGATTGCTACTCACAGTGTCCAGCTAGTTCTCAGATCTTGCCTAGATCATCTATCCGACTTAAACCATTCATTTTACGTATATTATGCATCTTGCGTAGATCATCCATCCGACTTAATCCATTCATTTTACCTATATTATGCATCTTACCTAAATTATGCATATTACATGAATTATGCATCTCACCTAAATTATGCATCTCACCTAAATTATGCATCTCACCTAAATTATGCATCTCACCTAAATTATGCATCATACATAAATTATGCATCTCACCTAAATTATGCATCTTACCTAAATTATGCATCATACCTAAATTATGCATCTCACCTAAATTATGCACCTTGCCTAAACCATTCATCTTACTTATATCATTTATTATATCTAAGTCATTCATCTTGCTTAGGCTGTTCATATTATTAATTCTTCAAGGGTCACCGGTACTCAGATGAGTGCAGTTGTTTTTTCAATGAAGTCCTCTATACTTCACAACCCTGAATTTCTAGCGAGTCGCTGCACTTCCTCACTGACTTGACATTTTCGTGTGTTCAGGAGCTCTAGGTATGGAAATAATAAGAACAATAAGCTTATATTATTGTTATTAATTTAAGAATTTGGGGACAAGGTTTGGAAGGTTTCCTCCAGCTCTGCAGTTATACCAAAACTTCATTTTTTGCTCCTCAAGTTTGGGTGGAACTTCAGCGTTGCAGGTGTCATGTTTATAGGTTGTTCCGGGAACTCGTTTCTTTCTTGTTGTTTCTCAATGTCTGTTTTTATCGGTACATAAAGTAAAAGATATACATTTTGTATATTTTTATAATTCATAGGTTACCGGTTTTACGGAATCATGATTTGGTATCCTCTTTATTGTTAATTTTCGTAAAAAATATAGTGATGAAAATGGCTCCCCATTTTTAACAATATGACTTGACTAGTAATGCTGTTTGTTTGTAGCATTAAGTCAGCAATTAGAATAATTTTTTGTAAATTTTTAGAACAACCATGAAAGTTTTTTTTGTGATGCTTCATTCTGATTACTGTAGTCGAGCTTGAAAGTGCGAACACCGTCACAAAGATTATATTGTTCCTATATCGAAATTTAATAATGTAAGAAACATGTACAGATATTGTATGTGACGGGTTGGTCATTTGTATATGATAAAAGAAATTCCATGTCGAAGAAAGTATATATATATATGGGGAGGTGTGGTCAATAAGTGTCTTGAAAAAGGCTACAGCAATGTAACTAAAGCACGCTGAGTGAAACCACTTGGCACAGATTTATCTTGCACTCTGCTGGCATGCGCAAGTTTTAACGCTTTAGCTCCGTTTTGTTCGAGACAAACGAGTGTAGCGTGCGATCATCGCATTGGGCATGACAGAAAAACCTATACAGAGAATTTGTCTCAAATTTGCGTAGCGATACTTGCCCAGAAGAAGCTTTTGCAAAGTTGCTGGGAGTGTATGACTCGCACAGAAATGTGGGTGTGGTTCAGACATTTCTAACTGGGCAGAAAAAATGAGTTACGAATGTTCTGGAAAACTCTCACTCCATAAAACTGAGAAAACGTCGACTACACGAGAATAGTTCATGATCTGAATATTTCTCCTTGTCAAACAGTAAACAGGTCGTACTTCTGTAACATTTTGTGGCGTTTATGGGACGCTATTCATTGGTAAAGGCCAAAATGGCCTGGTTCCGGTAATTGGCAATTGGATCATGACAATGCATCTGCTCATTCAGCGTAGCTTGTGCGGCGGTTTGTGGCTAGTCACAGCATCCTTGAGTTTCTACGACCATAATAATTCTCAGATCTCGCTTCTCGCGACTTTTTCCTTTCTAAATCTCGTTTGAAAGGAACAAAATTTTTGAACGTCGAGGATATCAATGACGAGCATCATTTATCCGTCATTATCAATGACGGATACATTTAAATTAAAGCTCGTATGTCAAAGTCGCTGAGTTCCTTTTATTGTGATTGTTCAAATTAACAAGATAATGAAAAAAACTGCTCTGAGCTTTCAAAACTATTTCATTGGAAAAGCTCGCTGTAAGTCCTACGCTAGGCCATCTGAAAATTCTTTCCCTGGTCATATTGAATGCTCGCCGGAAGTTGTATATCGACATGGCCACGATGGTCCTCTGAGTAGAGAAGAGGATTCAATTCTGTATTGTAATAGATTTATTTAGGAAGCAAATGAATCTATTACTAAACAGATCTCTCCTTTAATAGCTTCAGTTCTTGGACTATGTGCTGTATGACGAAGGTAATCCTGTTGAAGCTAGAAGTTTTTGCTATTCGTATAGCTTTAGCATCACGACTGGGAAATTTATTTTTCTGACCCTGTACAAACAGGGTCAGCGCTTGCTTTCAGTACAGTTGGTGGGAAATTTATGGTGTCTTAACTAGCCCTGATTTTACTTTAATTTGACATTAGATAGATATTAAAGTCTTTGTAGTTTTTAATGCTTATTCCAGATCAGCGATTTAATCGTTTCTTACTCATTGTTGTTTTTAAAAATCTATACAGTTCTGAACCAGCAATTATTGTTGTTGATTTTTTTGGATTTAGTTGTGCAAAGAAGGCTTTACTCTTGTGTTTTATTTTTTCTGAAGAGCACCATGCACCTGTATTCCTCCGCATGTATTTATGGTCCATTCTTCTGCATTATTTTTGCTTTCTCTGTGTCCACCTCCCGGCAGCTGTAGTTGTAAAACGCTGTACTGTCTTCTTCTGGATCACGAATATGTTTAGAAAATTTTCACAACCTTTCTACAATTCTCGTTGTTCTTGACTTTGTATTCGTCTTTATTGTTGTAGACTTTTTTCGTCCTCCCTCAAAAAAATGACTTATTTTATTATTGCTTATTGGTATATAGAATACTAATTTAGAATTTTAGACTGATCTTGATAAAAGGAGTTTGATTTATGTGAGTGAATCGTAATTGATGATGCATCCATGACTCATGTATGGAATGACAAATAGAACATCTATCTAATGTATGGAATTGGTAGTTTAGATGCCGCTAAATTAACAAAATTTAGGTCAATTGTATTTTTGGGTACCCTGAATTAAATGAAAAAATTTTTTTTTTAATTTATGTTACTGTATTGTTTTAATTTTGCTGTTGGAAATTCAACACCTAATGTTTACTGAAGTACGTAAGCTATTGTTTTGATTAACGGCTTAAAGTGTCTATTTATTAATATAAATTGTGTTCATCTTAGATAAATTATATTCTGAGTTTATTTAGCTTGCAGACCTTTGTTATTAACTTAACATAGTGCAGAACTTTGTTATTAATTTAACCTAATTTATAGTACTGTATTGTTCTCATTTCTTTGATTCACGCCATTGAGAAGTTTCTAGTCTGTTCCTAAATTTAAACACTAGCTGCTAATTACATGTTCATTATATTTTTTTTCCTAACGTCTTAACATTTAACGATCACGTTCATTTTCTTTATTCCTACCATGCTTACAGCTTGCGCGTGCTTTCATTGTCAATAACCCTGAAATGTATATGCCCAACCATCGTGTTCAGCCCCACCGACTTGTAACAGAGGTTCACATAACATGTAACAGATTACTCGTCCTACGATCATGTTATTGTTTTACACAACATATAACTGAGGTTATAGTTTAATTGTCTATAACCTTGAAGTGTGCACGTTCAGCCTCTATACAGTTCGACCTATTTCATGTAAAATAAAAAGTTGTCTCAGACGGAGCTTGAGGCACACGTGTGTGAGGACTGCAGTGTGTCACCTGGTCACATCTCGCTTGTGTTCTCCTCCTTAAACTTGTGTTAGGAGCTTCATCTCACTGTGAAATGTTGTCTTTTTCTAAGGTTGGCTCTGTTCATACCTATTTGTTCGAGTTTGTTTGCCCATAACTGTTTGGTCGAGATTGTTTGGCCATAACTGTTTGGTCGGGATTGTTTGTCCATAACTGTTTGCTCGAGATTGTTTGTCCATAACTGTTTGCTCGAGATTGTTTGTTCATAACTGTTTGTTCGAGATTGTTTGTTCATAACTGTTTGTTCGAGATTGTTTGTTCATGACTGTTTGTTCGAGATTGTTTGTTCATAACTGTTTGTTCATAACTGTTTGTTCGAGATTGTTTGTTCATAACTGTTTGTTCGAGATTGTTTGTTCGAGATTGTTTGTTCATAACTGTTTGTTCGAGATTGTTTGTTCATAACTGTTTGTTCGAGATTGTTTGTTCATAACTGTTTGTTCGAGATTGTTTGTTCATAACTGTTTGTTCGAGATTGTTTGTTCATAACTGTTTGTTCGAGATTGTTTGTTCATAACTGTTTGTTTGAGACTGTAGCTAATGACGGCCGCGGTGGTGCTTTTCACTACGTGAGTTAGTAGCGTGCGTGTGATGCAGTTCTACATACTTCTTGCGGTGTTCTGAGTGCTCTCACTTGCTGCATGGGAAGCAGCTGCTGTCAATTGAAACAACTGCCGTGTGTCAATTGAAACAACTGCTCTGTGTCAATTGAAGCAACTGCTGTGTGTCAATTGAAACAACTGTTCTGTGTCAATTGAAGCAACTGTTCTGTGCCAATTGAAGGAGCTGCTCTGTGTCAATTGAAGGAGCTGCTCTGTGTCAATTGAAGGAGCTGCTCTGTGTCAATTGAAGCAACTGTTGTGTCAATTGAAGGAGCTGCTCTGTGTCAATTGAAACAACTGCTCTGTGTCAATTGAAGCAACTGCTGTGTGTCAATTGAAACAACTGTTCTGTGTCAATTGAAGCAACTGTTCTGTGCCAATTGAAGGAGCTGCTCTGTGTCAATTGAAGGAGCTGCTCTGTGTCAATTGAAGGAGCTGCTCTGTGTCAATTGAAGCAACTGTTGTGTCAATTGAAGGAGCTGCTCTGTGTCAATTGAAGCAACTGCTGTGTCAATTGAAGGAGCTGCTCTGTGTCAATTGAAGCAACTGCTGTGTCAATTGAAGGAGCTGCTCTGTGTCAATTGAAACTACTGGTCTGTGTCAGTTGAAACTACTGGTCTGTGTCAGTTGAAACAGCTGCTCTGTGTCAATTGAAGCAACTACTTTACATTTACATCAGCTCGAGAGGGTGAGTTTGTTTAAATCGTACCCTTGTCCTTTGACTTGACAACCTTTACTTCAGTTCTTTAATTATTATATCGAATTGAACTGCTTATGCACCCTCCATCTACTAGCCGCTGAGGGCTGTGCCAATCAAGACTCTTACGTTATACCTTGATTACGCTACATTAAACACAACTTAACAGTATTTTTCTCACAGGTTTCGTGACTCCACTCAGAGTCAGTTAAAATGGTTATAAAAGCTGTTTTAAGATTTGATCATCGTCCGTACCTATGCTTCATGTTGTCCCGGCTTCTATATTATGCTCATAAGAATAAGTAGTGAGGGTTCAGGGCCAGAAAATACAGAGATAAACGATTTTGGTCTCTGGTTCGTATCTCAAGTTAGGGTTCCTTCTCGTGCTGGCGTGCTCGGTGTTTTAGCGCTCACTTCTCGCTTACTCAGGGTGATGTAAGCGAGTGGCGTGGAATCTATTTTTCAGAGAAAGCTCTCAATGTCCATATTAATGTTCGTTTACAGTACTTAATGGTACTCTTAATGTTACTGTATGGCGTCTCTGTTGTAAAATTGGGTGCGTCTGGTTTTTTGAGACGATGAATACGTTCCTCGTTTGCTTGATGTTCTCTGACAATGCTCATTTTGTTTCCAATTTTTTAAGCTAGTAAAATTTAATACGAGTTGCTTTAGCTATAAAATTTGGATCTAGCAGTAGTATTTGGATGCAGCCATAATTTTAAGATGCAGGCACTACTTTACGAAGCCTTGGATCGCTAAAATCCCAGTGTAATTTGTTAATGTGTTTCGAAAGATCTTTCTTAATGATGTTCTATTGAAGCTGTCTCATAATTCAGCGTATATTTGCTGCCAAAATCTTCCTTTAGCTTACAATATTTTTATTTGTTGTTCCGTTTTATTCAACCATTGAAAGGGAATGCTGAGTGTCTGTGATCAGTACATATTTTGCACTTAGGTCTTCACAAATCTACCGGTAGCCACCTACCAATAATCCAGCAACGGTAGTTGTGGGTTTGAGTTGAATCTTTAGGCGAGTTGTAATTTCACCTGCTCTCCTCTCTATTCTTGAAGGGAATGGAAGTGTGTCCCAGTAATGTTTTCCTGCACAATCGACGTCAATTTGGTTAATCTTTGTATTTTCTCATTCGTTTTTGACAGACTGTGTTGTAGTGCCCCAACTCTCGGCAGATGTGGTGGTGCTATTTCCTCAGTCTGAACTTCACTGATCAAAAAGCAGACAAAAAGAAACGTCGAAGAGAATAAATTCGTGAGGCTAAGAAAAGATTTTTTGTGGTCATTTGCAAAGAAAAAACAAATAGAGCTTTTGTCAAGCATCTACGAACGCTTCGACGCTCCTTAGCCAAAAGCCAATTATTATTTGCTTGAAATTATTAACTGTTTAATTCCACTCTTGTCATGAATGTTGTCTGCGAGCTAGTCACGTTCGGAGTCTTTTTTATTTTAATTTTTTTGCTGCTGCTTCGTTCATATGTGTACCATTTTGTGGTTCAACTTGACTCGTACTTCTCAACTTGTTGAGATTGTACCGAGTTGAGAGACTCAAGCTCTGCGTGGCTGCTGCATTGTCCACTGCTCTCTTACAACTGCCTCGGTATTCCTAAGACCGTGACACCCTGAACCGTGAGTTATATTCAAAGTATTTTATTAACCCTTCACCGTCCAAAAGGAACTCTGAAGTTCTCTTAGAAAAAGTGTACTTCAGTGTAAAAGTGTAATCAATCGACCCTCCTCACGAGTTTTTTTCTGTTCATTTTATCTCTCTTAAAGGTTCACTAAAGGGCAATCCCATTCATTGTATCTATTGGATTTAACCTTGAGTGTATTAATTAACGTATAAAAGAAGTGTCGCTCCTCTTCAGTGTGTTTTGCAACTTTTACCTTTGCGGTGACACTAGCAGCCAATCGCAGATCCAACATGCTTGCCTGTTGTGTATATCTATAATTCCTCATACATTTCGTACGTAGGTCATTCTTTCTCTTTAGTCTTTCATTTAGGCTAGTTCCATAGAGGCTTACCTGATGTAAATCTTTATATATTACGAATAGAAATGAATTTGAGCACAACATTGTAGCAGATATTAGAACAAATATGTTCGAGCGGCCGAAATGAGATGATGTTGAGTATGTTTGGTTGTGCCGTTGGCGTTCTTCATTTGTAGGCTTGCTACGACTTGTATAAATATTTTTTTTTATGAATTGACAGTTCATCTATGATTGAACAACCGTTGTTCCTTTGTTTTTGTTTTGTTATTTACAAAAATAAATTAAGATATACTTATTATACTGCTGGTTGTTATTGAATGCATGTAATGCGTCGCAGCTTACTTTAACTAGAGTTAAAATAACTCAAAAGCTACAATTGAATTGTATATTATTGATCTTTTGAAATGTTCCATATTGCGAAGGAGAAGGGAGCAGCTTTGCCCCTAATCTCGTAATTTAACTAATAATCCTTGTCCGTATTTAGGGTTTATTAGATCAAGCAACCCAGTGTAGAGTAAGCACGTTTGTTGCTCGAGTCAGTTGTGGGTTTGGTAAGAAGCGCTTTTGTATTTTTAGCTTCTGAGAAGTCTGTTGTGGATTTAGTGTTTAAGGGAAGGAAGAGACTGCCGTCGTATCGTGTATACGGTCTCTTGCGAGGGCGTTTAGATTCTCATCTCTATTTTCTTTTATTTTTTACCTCTGACCACGCCGTAGTTCCAATGTCCTAAGGTCGGCTCCTATGTTAAAACCTTGTATAATTTAGTGTTTAGAATAGAATTAGTCAATAGAAACGAGTCGTTTGGCCCATTCTTGGGTTGATACCCAAGTCCCACGCCGTAAATGCTCCTCAGAGCTCGTTAATTTTAATTTCAAGGAAGAAAAAAAGTTGTCACTAACTGGCAAGTTTCATGAAGCTGTTTGATTTTTCTTGATGCGGCTTTTTTTTATATTGAGCTGTGGAAGAAGAATGTGATACGAATTCAGTGCGAGTTTTACATTAAAAGTGGTTGCTGTGGCTGAGTCCTGATCCGTAGCGCAAAGCGTAATTTACATAGAAGAATGGCATAAATGATTGGGCTGAGATAGTGTAGGATCATAGAACAAGCTTTAGGACTACTTTTAATTATTGAAGGTAAATGGTAATAATAAATAATAATGAATAATAAAGAAAATGCCGCTTGAATTCAAGTCTTGGTAATGACTTCCAGTGAAGACCTTAGGGTCAGACGTCCTGCTACTCTTGTCGTGACGCGGTAGCTCACTCTTGGTTTACCCCTGCTGCGGTATAGTAGGATTTCTCCCGTGGCCATACTTCTTTCGAGTCAAGGCCGAGTGTAGAACCTGGCCCTGTTCGATAAGATCAACAAAATTAATTATTTTTCATCCCTTTGCCCCACAGCCCAGAGAAAGAGAGAGCGATGGTCGGTGATGAGTCAGGCCGAGTAAATTTAAATTCGAGAACTTGTCGAGGATTTTTAGCAAGGTTACCGTTCTCTTTTCATGTTCTTCACTAAAATACTGCTTTTAAATTCTTAGCGATAATGGTCAAATCGTAGGAACCTATTTATTTTGTCTTCCGTGTTTTTAATTCCTGACTTGTATACTTTTTCTATGCTAAATATGCAGACTTACTGTTGAAAGATTGTTGTTTGATTAATATTCAATATAATGCCTTCCTATTTTTATCTATTTAATGCCTTGAGATCGTGCCCGTTATTTCATAAGCTTGTAATTGTGTTGACAGAGTAAACTCGCCTCTAAATTTGAAGCTATAAAACCTTTCGTTTCGGTTCTTTCATTTTCCTTTCTTAAAGTTTATTTATGTTCGACAAGACAACACATAATACCCCCACAAATTTATCCTCAAAATATCAGCAGGAATTAAGTCATGCGTTTGATGTAAACTGTCGTCTGTGATTAGCGCAGCTGATTATCCACAGCACCCTTTCCTTCCAACGATCCTCAGGTACGGCAGCAGTAGCTGTGAATACTTCTGTCCGTTTAGTGTACAAAATTAGCGAACATGTTCTTCGCGTTCGCCGAGTCTTCGCCCATCGTCTTGGGGATACCGAATTTTCTCGTGAATCTCGTGTAAGTCACGTACGAGTATTTGTTCGTAGCATGTCTTGTGGGCTCTGTACTCATTTTTAACACGTTTCCTGTGATTGCCTTACCAGTACAAATCTTTACTTTATACGCATGGTCACTATAAGGCTCCGTAAAACTGACATCTAATCGAACCAGTGCCGGGCCCAAATTCGCAGGAAATGTGTTAATGTTCGTCCATCGAATTCTTGATGGTCATTCGAATTTTCTAGTGAATACGTTCGTAAATCTCTATTAGCCATAAACTGCCGAGTACTCTAGAGTTCTGAGGTACATATCTCAGGTATTGTAGTTTTAATGCATAATGGAATTTTTTTCCCATTTATTGAAAAAGAGATAAATCGAAAGCCGTTTATGAATCATAATTTTCGAGCAAAAAATGTGAAAGAATTGAATCTTTTCGTTTTTTATAGCAAATGGAAAAACTTTAAATGAATAATTCTCATTTAAAAATCTCGACTTCGAAAGGAAACGAATTTCATGAAAACGAAACAAATACTGGAGAAATTGCAAATAATGTGCAAAAGTCGAACGCATCCTTCCAAAAACACGGTATTTGTATGCAGAGAAGTATGGAAACTAGACCTGATCAAATGTCAACGAATAAATAAAAAATTTCATGTCTATAATTGTTCCTTAAACCATGTCCAATTTCACTGTTTCTTGAGACGCGGACCATAAAATTTTGAGGGTATATGTACTTTTATCAAAAACTCGAAAAATCCTCCAATCCACAGTTGAGAACTTGATCAAGAATTCCGTAAGAATTTCATGAAGACAAAAACTGAGGAAACCACGAATTAATTCTTGAAAAATTTTGTAGCCCACTCGCTCTGGTGTTCGTAGCTTCATCGTTCACGTCCATTTGTTTATACATTAATATGTATAACTAGTCCCCCCCTCGTTAAAAAATTTACGTGTTAATTGCTCTCGGACAGCATCTTATTGTTGTTAAGGTTGTTGAGATAAGAATTTTCTTTGCCTTCCCTTTCCTTCATTTTTATCAGTGGATGCCGCATTTGCTGATGAGTTTCCATATTGAAGGGGAGAAAGGCTAATAAGGAAAAAATAGCATCTTTTAGAGCAATCCGGCGATTTTGGGATCCACAATGCCTAAATTTTAAAAGTACGAATATTTTCTTACTTTTCCTAACCTAGGGCGTGACACTAAAACACACATATAAATACACTATTGCTTCTATAACGTTGTCGAGTATTTATTAATTTTTTATTTATTAAATAATGATTAATTATTTCCTTGATAGGTACATTTTATTCGCATTCACTTTGTGAACTGAGGTATCTGAGAAATTTGACAGTTTCTCCAGTTGGGCTCGAAAATTTTGCATATTTTAAGACTTTATTTTGTAATGCAAACTAAAAATACAATTTCTTAGCCCAGGACTGTTCATCTCTATAAGCTACCAGTAACAAAACTATTTCTTTTCGTGTACAATTTCTGTTCTGAAATGGATATCAATGTAAAAAACTATGGAGTATCATGTCGATTAGGTTTTTATGTATATAATGTTAAGAATTGGAACGAAATGAAACTTCATCAATATTTATCAATGATAACAAATTGCGTAAAATGACTATCAAATTACAGTTTTTTAATATAATTTAATCGCTGCACATAATATATCCAGAAGCATTTCCGGCTACTGCCAAGTTATGCCTATGATAAGTTATGGTCCTATCCATGTGTATACTATGTATATGACTAGTAGACTCACACGGGAAAATTCACGTGTTTTTTACGGATTACTTAGTTTGATTTGCCAGTGGACGTGGGCTTTGCGAAGGAGTTTCCACATTGAAGGATCCTCAATACAATGTTTACAATACATGGATACCCTACTGAATTTTCTCTTATCTAAATACTTAAGAGCGCGACAGAGAGACGGACGAACCAAGCAAGCAACAAACTGTGTATTATTATACAGTGGGATATTACTCTCTTATTTCGCTTTATATGTGGATGAAATCTAGGGAAAATTACAAGTAAATTCTGGTATTTTCAAGTAGCTTTTAGGGTCAGAAGATACCATTTGGGGCAGTTATTACGCACCAATGGGAGCCTTACAAGTTATTTGGTTTTTTTTCACCGTGCAAGCGTGTGGTTGTCTTTCTGTCAGCGAATGGCCTCGATGTAAGTGTTGATATGATTCTGGTTAATTCAAGTTGATAGCCGAAGCTTCAAAATGAAAAAGATTGAATCCCACGGAAAAAACGTTCTTCCGATTTTTCAAAGCATCTGGACAATTTGTTCAGGTAACAACACCGGCTCCCAAGAATGAGGTAAGTCTTTCTACCTGTGCCATAGGCTTCTATGTGACTTCAATGCCAACTTCGTTTGTGCCTATAATCTGTTGGCTCCTTATTTTTTGAATTTGTATACATTGCAATCTAGTCATTGTTACTTTTGGTTACGCAACTAATCATGTGAATAAGTTGACATTTCAGTCCACGTTCTTTTCGAATGATCATTGTTTTTCTCTTCTATCTTGTTCTTTAAGTGATGGGTGGGCCTGTGCACCGTCTTGAAGAACTGCGACCACATCTGCATGTTGCTGTATCATGGGACATTTTCTCATTGCAAAGTGTGCATAAAAAATATTGATAATATGATATCAATATTAATTACTTTACTCCTCAGTTTATCATTCTTTTTAACACACTAATTCTTGAACCTAATTTGTTAAATTTGGTCTAAACTTTGGGAACTGGTTGTTTACACCTACATGTAGATGTCTAAAAGTTTGTGATAAGATTTAATAATGTGGTTAAGAACAATATATCTGCATATCCATTCCAGAAAATGTAAATAGTGTTTTTTCATACATAGACATATAATGTATCCAAAAGGCATATTGGTTCTTTCAAGTATGGTAGTGTTATGTTTCTATAAAGTGTGTTGATGTAATGGTTCTTGGAAGTGCAATAGTGTAATGGTTCTTAGAAGTATAATAGTGTATTTATTCTTAAATCTATAATAGTGTATTGTTCTTAGATATATGATAGTGTAATTGTTCATAGATGCATAATAGTGTATTGGTTCTTAGAAGCGCAATAGCTCAAGGGTTCTTTTAAGTGTAATAATGTAATGGTTCTTAAAAGTATTATAGTGTATTTGTTCTTAATATTATAATAATGTGATGGTTTTAAGAAGAAAATCAGCTGGCACTTAGATGTCCCTGTTGTACTCGAAGAATTTAAACCCGTATATTCACGTAATGGAAACCATGGTTGGAGTCGGGAAAATCTTGTGCGAGGGTAAAACTTGAGTTTCACACCCGCGTTAATTGAAGGATGTAAATTGTATTTTTGAGCGGATTTGAATGCATTGTGAAAGCGGGTATAGTTCCAGTTAGGTGCTAAATAATAGTCCAGTACAGTTACAGTTAAGTGCCATATTATAGTCCGGTACAGTTCCAGCTAGGTGCTAAATTATAGTCCGGTACAGTTCCAGTTAAGTGCCATATTATAGTCCGGTACAGTTCCAGCTAGATGCTAAATTATAGTCCTGTATAGTTCCAGTTTAGTGCCATATTATAGTCCGGTACAGTTCCAGCTAGATGCTAAATTATAGTCCGGTATAGTTCCAGTTTAGTGCCATATTATAGTCCGGTACAGTTCCAGGTAACACGTTGACTCCGAAGTGGTACGTATGTGGACCACTTAGGTTAGGTTCTGTAATTTTTTCATATCCTTCTAGTGACTATGCGTACAAAGTGAAGATTTACACCGGCCATGCAATCGAAGGCAACGTGTTAACACGTTTGTTGCGATTGCCTGATTGGTGTAAAACTTCACTTTGTACGCATAGTCACCAGAAGGATCTGAAAAAATTACAGAACCTAACCTAAGTGACCCACCGGTGGGTCGCATCGCAACAAAAGTGTTAAGTGCCAAATTATAGTCTGGTACAGTTCCATCTAGGTACCAAATTATAGTCCAGTACAGTTCCAGTTAGGTGCCAAATTATTGTCCGGTCATTTCCAACTAGGCGTCAAATACAAGTTGCCTATTCATTGTATAGATAAGAACCAGCGTATGATCAAAATACTCCGATACTTGAATACTTGGTCACAGATTTGGCACCTCAGATACTTGACTACTTGGTCACAGATTTGGCACCTCAGATACTTGACTACTTGGTCACAGATTTGGCACCTCAGATACTTGACTACTTGGTCACAGATTTGGCACCTCAGATACTTGACTACTTGGTCACAGATTTGGCACCTCAGATACTTGACTACTTGGTCCCAGATTTGGCACCTCAGATACTTGACTACTTGGTCACAGATTTAGCACCTCAGATACTTGACTACTTGGTCACAGATTTAGCGCCTCAGATTTCTCATGACTTGGTCATATAGTTAGATCAAATACTCAACTTTATCAAGTCTCAGGTCCTGCAATCAGCTCATTACCACCTCATAGATAAAGTCTTTCTTTATAAATAACCTTTCCAGGTTTAAAATCGGTGCTGGGCTCTGTTGTTCATTACCAAATGTTACCTAACTTCTATTAATATAATTTGTAAGCTATTGGTCCATTAATACCTCAATCTGCTCGTATTTAGATCATCAAATGAAACTGACGTTCTGTGTGTCGAGGGGATTTTCCGTTCCACGCCTGATATCAAGGATCCTTGGAACTTTCTGAGGGAGGTATGCTGGTAGTGTCTATCCTCGTTAGGAGGTCAAAAGAGGCACGTCTACTTGTCACTTCGCTCGTGGGAGAAGCCGGTGTTCCGTGCAAGCGTCCTCCTGTACCAGTGTCTTCGTTTTCATTATTTTTTTCTTTCATTTAACTGTTTCATATCGTTGGCATGTTTGTTTCATTTTTGACGAGATTTTCGCTTTGGTTAAGAGTTTAATTTGGTTTTGGTTGAGATTTTACTTTTTCTTCAAATTTTAATTTTGATTGAAATTTTAATTCCGGTTGAAATTTTAATTCCGGTTGAAATTTTAATTTTGGTTGATTATAATTTTTGCCAGAATTTTCATGTCGGTTGAGATTTTCATTTTCTTTGATCGAGATTTTCTTTTTGTTTGATTGAAATTTTCTTTTTGTTTGGTTGCGACTTTTCTTTTGTTTGGTTGAGATTGTCATTTTGTTTGGTTGGGATTGTCATTTTGTTTGGTTGAGATTGTCATTTTGTTTGGTTGAGATTGTCATTTTGTTTGGTTGAGATTGTCATTTTGTTTGGTTGAGATTGTCATTTTGTTTGGTTGAGATTGTCATTTTGTTTAGTTGAGATTGTAACTTTGTTTGATTGAGATTGTCATTTTGTTTAGTTTTCTAGTCATTTTGTTTGATTTTCCAGTCATTTTGTTTGATTTTGCAGTCATTTTGTTTGATTTTCCAGTCATTTCGTTTGGTTAAGAAGGTTAATTTCATTGAGATTGAGATTACTATTTTGCTTGGTTGAGATAGCCATTTTGCTTGGTTGAGATTGTCATTTTGCTTGGTTGAAATTGCCATTTTGCTTGGTTGAGATTGCCATTTTACTTGGTTAGAGTGCCTTTTTTACTTGAGATTGCCATTTTATTTTGTCCAAATTGCCATTTTGTCCAAATTGCCATTTTGTTTGGTTGAGATTGCCATTTTGTTTGGTTGAGATTGTCATTTTGCTTGATTAAAATTTCTTTTTTAAGTTTGAGATTTTCAGTTTGAAGGTTTGAGATTTTCAGATTGTTTGATAACCGTTAGATTGTCATTTTTTTAGTTGATATTGCCATTTCACATCACCTATAAGTTTTAGCACCCTTATAGTTTTTTACTAAAATTCATAATTACTCGAAACTCTAAGAAACTTCGTTTATATGCAAATGTTTTTGTGTAGGTAACGAACACATCAGCTTTTGCATAACTGTCTCTACTCTTTTGCAAGCGAATCCAAAACGTTTAGTGGTAGAAGTATGCTCACGTAAATTATAAAATTTTGTTTTACACACCGCCCTAAACGGAAATCTCCGACCTAATCCTGATGTACTTTTAATCAGTTTTTGTGCAAATAAATGACAAGAATTTTTCAGTAATTCATGAAAAAACGTACGGCTGTACCCTTACGATATTTTTTCACTGAAATTCGAAATTACTAGAGACTCTGTCTATCTGAAAATATTCATATTTAGATCACAGAAAACACATCGGTGTTTAAACAACCTTCTCTGATTTTTTGCTAGCGAATCCAAACTTTTGTTGATACAAATTACGCTCAAGTAAATTGAAAGATGTTGCGTGTTAAACAGCTTTCGAGTTAAAGTCTCTGATATGTGTTTCCTAGAACATTTCTAAGCAGTTTCTGTGCAAATAAAGGACAACGATTGTTTATGAAATTCCTCAAAAACGTAAGGCTATATCTAGACTATATTTTTCATTCGAATTCGAAATAGCACGAAACTCTATGAAATTCCGTCTGTACGCAATATCAAAGACAATTGTGCAAAAACTGGTGTTTTCGTGACCAGCGCACCAATGTATGCGTACAGACGGAGTTTCCTACAATTTTTAATTTTCATGAAAAAATACCTTATACCCTTACGTTTTTTTCTAAAATTGAATGAAATTTTTTTCTTCTATTGGCACAGAAAGTGATGTAAAGTGCATTAGGAAACACGTTGGATCATAGATTTCCGTTTAAGACAATCAGAAACGCTTTATTTTTCAGTTTATTTCAGCGAACTTTTTACCAACTAAAGTTTGGGATTCGCTTGCAAAAAATCAAAGCCAGTTGTGTAAAAATTTGTGTGATTTTCGTAATCTATGCACAAATACATGCATAGAAACAAAGTTACGTGCAATTGTTAATTTTTATGAAAAATGCCATAGAAACTCCGTATGTATGTAGGTATGTATTTGTGTGTAAATTACGAAAAACGCATAAATTTGTGCACAACTGGCTTTGATTTTTTGCTAGCGAATCTCAAACTTTGGTAAAAAGTATAGTGTGGTAAACAGAAAAATGTTGTATTTCTGATTGTTTTAAACACAAATCTATGATCTAACGTGTTTCTTAATGCACTTCGGATTAATGATGTACCGATACCAGAAAAGAGACCGATACCGATAGTCAATTTTTTCAGGTGCCGATACCAATACCGGTACTTTTTTGTAATAAATAGTAATGCGCATTAACACGTTGACTCCAAAGTGGTACGTACCACTTGTACGTGGTATGTGTACCACTTAGGTTAGGTTTTGTAATTTTTTCAGATCCTTCTAGTGACTATGCCTACAAAGTGAAGTTTTACACCAATCAGGCAATCGGAGTCAACGTGTTAAAAAGAAGGAACAAATACGCACTGGAAGATAAATCAGGATTGCACTCCTATACAACCACTAAATATGAAGCACAATGATAATATATTCCGTCAAGATAATATACCGTACTCCTTTAGGATAAAGATAGATGTCTTTGATAACTGTACATTCAATACTCAGATTAAAAAATTCCAAGGTTGTGGTGCAGGAACATTAAGCTTTCACTAGTATCAGGCGAGAGCTTGTTCCTTTTGGGGGTGTTTATATTCCTACCTACACTGAAAATACGCTCGCTCTCCACTGATGAGGGAGGGACTGATAAATATTTACTTGCAAGCAATTGTAGCAAGGGAGACCTAGGCTTATTTTCGTGCCGCCACATGAAGGGATTCTCTTCTTTACGCAACATTTCCAGACATCACACAACTTAAGTATAAACTGAAATAGAGCTAACAATATTCAAACGAAACATACGTATATGTCAAACTCGTGCTATAATTCCTCAGCTCTGGAGTCAAATCGACTAATTTAATTTATCAAAAACCGGGATTTCTTTTACTTTTTTTCCTCTTATTTTGTTTCTGTT
>VCRD01002075.1:82133-101259 GCA_006783055.1 Trinorchestia longiramus
CAGTTGGGTCGAAGGACTGCCAGTTGGGTCGAAGGACTGCCAGTTGGGTCGGAGAACTGCCAGTTGGGTTGGAGAACTGCCAGTTGGGTTGGAGAACTGCCAGTTGGTTTGGGGGATTGCCAGTTGGGTTAGAGCCAGGTTTCTTGTTTCGAGGGTTCACTTCCAGACATTACATTGAAGTTTTTCCTGCTTGTGACCCAGGGACCAAGAAGGCTGACTGACTCACTTGACTAAAACTATTTCTTCAAACTTTCGAATCATCGTAGCGTGCTCCTACGAACCTCTGCCCAAAGTCGCAAGACGGACGGACACTGTCGCTGGAAGTAGGATTACTAGTTTAAGATGTTCAAGTTAAGAACTAAATAAACCATTGCATATTTTATATATATCTAAATAAAATGGTTTCTTTTTTTCTTTCTGTAAAATAGGTTTAGATCATAATGCCGCCTCCTTCAAGCTTCACGGTAAGAATGATGTGATTTAGAACATTGGTTGTCCTGCCATTCTTCGTTGAGCAGCATACAGCAAGAAATTACAGGGTGCGGCAACACAACTTCCCTTTTTAAAGCACAATATCTTTGTAAAATAAGTTATGTTGCCTCACCCTGTATCAACAGCATCACTGATTATGGATCGCATTGCTAATTTTGGAATAATCTAATCATACTTCTACAACGTGATTTTCACAATTACGTAAAAAATATATACCTGATACACCTTCTAATTCCTCTTTGGCTCTTCCATTTCACGAAGATAGTTGAATTTGGAAGTGCATCGTTACAAAAAGTGCTGCCAGTTCCCACGCCCCGCCTCTCTATTCCCACTTACATGTACCACAATGCAGCAACGACACATAACGCAGCGTCAGAAAAAACTACAGTGATTCAAAATTACAAAGAGTGATGGATTTATTTATTCTATTGCAATTACCATTATTATTTATGATGAAGATGATATAAGGTATACTATTTAGTTTTAGCTAAAGTATTTATCATTGAAGTGCTTACAGCTCCCAATTTTCGTACGCTTTAGTTCACACCATCGAGATTGTTTATGACGGCTGCTCAGCACCAGAGGAACGTCTACAGGGTAATAAATGCTCCATTGCCGAATGCATATATCTTAGGTCCTGTCCATGTTAATCATAGTGGAGCCTCCATCTTGTTCGGTTCTTTCGTCTTGTATGCCGACCGAAATTTGTAAAGGCTGTTATTCGCAACCTCTTATCCAAAATTAATCGGTGTTTACTTCATTGTAACAGTAATGTTTCGATTAAATTGCAATCCTGGGTGTTCGATGGAACGAAGTTACTTCTTCTGGATTCTCACTAACGTTCATTTGAAAACGTTCGTTTGAGTTTAAAGTCACTTATGGAGAACAATTGAGATGCTTCGTGCCACAAAGGCGAAGACACCACAAACTAAAAAATCCGTTTTCTACAGTACCGAAATCTCAAAGCTGAACTTGAATTTTTTGACCCTGTTAGCTAATGAGATGAAGGATGCATTGATATGTACATAATTAATCATATTGTGGGGATTTCTATTCAACAAACTTTGTATGGCAATTAATCAAAACTTATTGTGTATTCTCACCCTTGTTGCACGCAACGCCTCAATTATTCGATGAACAAGAACAAACTATAAATGATTAAACTTAGAGACATTTAACGGACAGTTTCCTCATAAAAATTTGCTTAGCTGCGTTCTGTTATTTCTGACGTCAATGAAAAAGGGTTGAACGTGATGTTCATTTGTTTCAAAGTTAAATTTGAGGAAGAAGTGTGACTATACGCTTTCTGTGGAGAAACAAAACTGATTCTCAGTACTATTTTCTGTCTAAAATGTGATTGGAGAATTATTTTGTCAAACGAAAGGAGTGCACATGTGTAGAGCAATAAGTGTACAATAAATGCCGAGTCATACGGAGAGTAATTTAGTATGAACCCGTCATTGTTCTGCTTACTAAGCCGGTACCATATTTTGTTTTACATATTATATGTTCTGTACTAAAGGAGTTTGTTCATTAGGGAAAACTTCAATAAGGGTATGCCCTATTTTTTTCTACAATGCTTTTGTGTTTTCATGTATCTAAAGACCAGGTTATATATCTGAAATTTACGCTCTCTCCAGGTGTGCTGTAATTTGGTGAACAATACCGAGGAAAACATCGTGGTCCAGGAAGAACTGAGCGTTTTCATCTTCTCCGACAGCATCATTCTGTCTGTGGTGACGTTTTTGTTCATCCTCTTCATGGTAGCTTGGAGCGACGTGTGTGGCAGGAAGGTTAGTTACATGTACGAGTTTAGTCTACTTGTATGTATTGTGGCACGTAGTTCTATGCACCGCTTCAACGTTATATTGAATTCCTTGGTCGGTTGGTCATGAATTTAATGAAAGATCTAGTGATGTCTTCTATTTTTTGTATCTATCAATTAATGCCTGTTTAAATTAGATTTGAATGCTCAAAAATTGGATTTAAATCTGAATAATATAATTCTTACGAATAAACTGCCTACAGCGTACGGATTAATAAACATTTCTTTTAGAAATGTGACTGGAATTCCTCTTAAATGCAGCACAATGTAGATTTGTTTTTCAAGAAGAATGTTCAATTCCGTGTTTGTGCTAAAGCAAAGTCCTCCTTAATTGATGCTTCTTTTTCGTGATCTTTCCGTCTCATTCATGGCGTTGTGATGCCGGAGAAGCGCATTTTCTTTAGTTATGATTTCATTTATTACTTATAGGGTAATAATTATAATTTCCTTTTAGTTCAAAAGTT
The DNA here is from genome assembly GCA_006783055.1 of Trinorchestia longiramus. Classification (NCBI taxonomy): domain Eukaryota; kingdom Metazoa; phylum Arthropoda; class Malacostraca; order Amphipoda; family Talitridae; genus Trinorchestia; species Trinorchestia longiramus. The sequence continues at coordinate 84,915 of VCRD01002075.1, forward strand.
TTATTGTGATGAATATTTATTTTAACTAGCTTCATTATAATCATTTTCGTTACCATTGTTTTTACTCGTGATGGTTTTATTAATTTTCTCAGGTGTTAATGTTACGAGCATGGATCAGACAAAAAATTCATTGATGAGGCAGAAAACTGTAATCAAATTATATTAAATGGTAATTTTAATTAACCAGAAAGAAATCCAAGCTTCAGTGCTCGAACTGTATCGATGATGATGAAGTTTATATTCTCACTCACTGCAAAAGTTACATCATCGCTTACCTCTAACAAGAAGTTCAGTCACATCATAATTCGCACGGAAGACATTGAAATCATTTACTTTCTGTATTTTAATTAAACTAGTTACAAAACGTGAAAGCTTTAGAACACGCACTCAAATTATTTGATTTCAAATGCAATTATTTCCAGTAGACCAAACTGGGAGATACATAAACGTGCATACAAATTAAAAACTGCGAGATAGGATTTTTGCTAAACAAGTTTTCCCTCAAAATTTCATCGTACATATAATAATTAGACTTTGAACACGTTCAAGAGACACTATCTGGCTATTTCACTTAGTAATTTGGTAGACTTCACTTTTTTGCTCTACGTTTTTGAGGCTTGTATATTTTTTGCAAATTTTATCCTTGCTGTATATTTGGTCTAAGTCCTCGTTTTACTTGAAGAGTAAAAAAGTGGTACATTCCCGATTCACACGTGAACTAAATTTTGGTTAACATATTTGGTTGTTACAAAAATAATGGCCGATTTCAGAAGCATGCATTTAATCCTTGGTAAATGAACAATAGAGATGTTAAACTTAGTCAAAATATGAACCCTGAGTAGCTATGCATCTCTGCCATCGGACTACGAGATTATTTATCCCTTGTTGATAAAAAGTTAATGGCTGTGATGCAACAAAATCTTTGATGGTCGTTTCCACCTCTTGTTTAGACCTAAAAGTTTTACCATCCAAAAATGTGCTTAAGTGCTTGAATAAATGATAATCATTAGGTGAAAGATCTGGAGAATATGGAGGATGTAGTAAAGTCTCGTATCCCAGTTCTGTGAGTTTATGGACGGTCATTCTTGCAACATGTGGTCGCGCGTTATCGTGGAGCGGATTTTTTTCACGTTTTTTCACGTCGCTCAATCGAGCATGCATAACAGCGAGATCATTCCAGTATCTCTCTGCATTAATGGTCTCATTGATTCCCAAAAAACTGTAGTGAATAACACCTATTGCAGACCACCAAACAGTCACAATAATCTTTTTCTGCTGCAACATTGGCTTTGGGAAGTGTTTGGGGGGCTCATCACAATCGAGCCATTGACCTGATCGTTTACGGTTATCATAAAGGATCCACTTTTCGTCACAAGTGACAATTCGGTCAAGAAAGGGATCGTTGGTGTTGCGCAGAGAGAGCATCGAGCGAGAGCATCGAGCGTTCAAAACGTCTAAGCTTTTGATTCTCATTGAGGTTCCATTTATCGAGCTTTTTCGCCTTTCCAATAATCTTTAAATGGCGCGAGACTGTTGCAATGCTGACACCAAGTGTCTGAGACATTTCTCTAACACCTTGACATGGATTTTGCTCAACAACCGCTGCAATTGCTCGTTCTTGAGAATACCCAAAAGTCCTCTACTCTCTTCATCTTTAAGGCTCACATCACCACTCCGGAATTTCCCGAACCACCTTCGTACTGTCCGATCCCTTGTGGACTCTTCTCCCCATGCTCGGTTGATATTGGCAGAAGCTTCGGAGGCGTTGTGCCCAAGTTTGAACTCGTGCAACATAAGTAGGCGAAGGTCATGTTTTGTCATGTTCATCATGGAGAGATTCTATCCTTCAAAATTATATTCTGTCTGAAAAGAAGTTACAAAATATTAATGAGCACACATTAATTGTTATGCATACCAAGGTTCATCGAAAATAAACTAAAAAAGTTGTGTTAAAATTACTTTTCAAACCCCAGACCTTCGAGCGGCCATTATTTTTGTAACAACCTAATAATTTCGACATCAGAGGTTTCCATACATCTCAATGTTACAATCTCATCCATATTTATCTCTAAAAACATATTCATATAGTATATCATATTTCCTCTAGAATTGGCTCACTCTTTTCGTTTTTTTGCCTATTTTTTCTTCCTGACCTACTGACTTTATCTCGGTCATTTCATTATTTTTCTGAACCAGTTATTTCTGGGTAAAATTTTGTAGGACTTCGACGAACAAAACCTGAGGGTTTGTCTTTTATATATGATATTACAGGCGTTGGCAAGATAGGAACAGAGTTTAAATTTTCTTATTTCTGTCAAATCTAGGTGGAGACTAGCACCCTTGTTTTTACTGACGATTTTTTTGCATTTGGATTCTTATGCACAGTGTACCTTCAATCAAATTAGTTAAATTTCACTTTTTCCGACATATATGAACAAGCTCATTTTAATTTACCTTCTCCATTCTAAATGTCCTCTGTTAAAGCTTCATCCACTCTTCTCAAATTATTCGGATTGAAAAAAAGCAAAATGTGCGTGGCTAACAACGAGCAACACATGCGTCGCCTATGAATTTTAGTATCTTTTTCGAAACGCCTATCGCTTTCTGTAAGTCATTCTGCTCCTACGTGAATGGTCTGAAGATTCCTTCATCAAAAAATCACCGCTTGGTTTTTTGCTCTGTACCATTGTTTCTAAAACTCATTACTAGCTATTCGTGTTCATGGATATTTCCAGACAAACCGTGGTCAACCTTAAAAAAATTAAATTTTTTTATCTTTGCTTGGCCCTGTGAAGTGTAAAACAATATCGGGGGTTCTATTGTAAGCTTTTATATAAGCTTGGGATTGCTTCACAACTGAAGACGTCGAATTTTTATAAATTTGTTTTTTATAAAAACTGACATTTCACTAATCCCTGGTTCACAAAAACGAGTCAATGGATTGCTCAAATTGAACTACAATTTGTTCCTTTTTTATTTGAGTCTAACCATTGTTTCTGTACAAGTGACTATTATTCGAAATTTATGCATTCAGTTACCTAATTCTGTAACATTATTTTGACGAATACAAACCTGTTACGATTATTTTTCATACCTCTACTTATGTGAAACGTATTTTTTGGTTATTTATTGTACAGATTTTGTATGGTTTAAATTTGTTTGTATGATATAATAATAACTCAAACAATATTCATTTTATTTTCAATTGCTCTGCAGGTCCCTCTGCTTTTGACGATCTTCTGTCGATTCATCAATGCTGCCGGTTACCTTCTGGCACTTATCGTTCCCTCCCTGCCGGCCCAATACATTTACGGAGTAACATTCTTCATGTCTTTAGGGGATGGTTACCATGATCTGGTGTCCATGGCTTTCAGCTATGCTAGCGACATCATTTCAGAGGAAAACAGAACGATTAAAATCACTATCCTCAGCTCACTGTGGTATCTTGGAGGGCCAATTGGCACCACCATGACAGGCTTGGTGCTCAACCACAGCACTTGCATCGTAGCACTGTCCATCATGCTTGGGCTGAACATCTTCGTCTTCTTCTACATCATCTCCATCGTCAAAGAAAGTTGTGGGCCTTTCGTAAAAATTGGGAACTGTCTCATAGGCCTTACAATGCAACGATTGTAAAGGGAAGATATCAGTTATGAAAGAATGGTTGTTGATTTCATCAACTGGAGGAGGATTGTCGAATCTTTCCACACGCTCTTCAAACCGCGGCCTGGGGACAACCGAGCTTTGCTACTGACGTCGGTCGGGTCAACTATGGCTCGACGGGCTGCTAAATGTGAGTAAACTCCAATGAATAATTAATCATATAGTCATAAAAATGTCATTACCAAGTATTCTAAAAGAAGACCAACCAGAAGCGTGTTCTGACTTTCATAAGCGCAATGCGGTTCAATTTTCTTGCGTAAGATATTTATCGGAATTCTTGGAAGTAAATTACTTCTTGGTTATGGATTTAATAAATCTTACCAGCATAGTTTTTTGCTGAATAGATGTAATTTATGCTGAATGTTTATTCAGCAGAGGCAAGTGAAAAGTATTTGATACGAACTGATATAAACTATTATATGTAATACTACTGCTCCGCGTTGAGAGGATAGTTACTGATAAATAGAGTAGCAAAACTCGATACAAATTAATACCGTAGCCGGGCGGGTGCTATAATTGGAAGATTGATCACCATAACCGATGAATTGATGATAACCTTTTCAACAATAGTCATTAGCTAGAAATAAATTCCTAATTCAATTATGTGACAACCGATAATCGCGAGCTCCAAAATTACGATACCAGCAATTACGATATTGATGTACAGGGTGCAGCAGTATGACTTCTTTTTTTCAAATGTGTTTTGATATGAAGAAAGGAAGTGATGTTACTGCCCCCTGTATTATGTTTTTCAGGGATTTGCATGTATTTGTACAGACCCAATGGAAGGACGTAAAACACTTGTGAGATTGAGAAACATTGTAGTTATGTGTAATACACTGGGTGTTCAATAATTAACGTAACAACTTTTAGAGTCCATGTTTATTAAATAAACAAATGCATTCATGTGCAAAAAAGAAAAAAGTAGTAGTTACTTACGTAATAGTTGAAAATTAACACATTTTATTCAATATGCCATCTGAGTGCGTCGATAATATACTGAAGACTCTTGAGGAATAACCTGCATCAGCCCCAAATAACTCATGAGGGATTAGGGCCAATTTGTTTTTGAGTGGGGACTTCAGTGATTCCAAATTTTGGTGATACGCCACGGAAACCTTGGTGTCTATTAAGAACCAGACATCACAATGGAAAAGATTCAGGTCTAGAGATGAAGGTCATTCGTCCGTCGAAATAGAGTGGGGAAACTTAGGATGCAAAAAGCTCTTAACTTCATGCGCGAGTGTTGTGTCCTACTGATTTATTGACTGCTGGTGTCTTTTGGAATGAATTTTAGCCCAAGGCAACAATGACTCAGCAAGAACCTCGTCGAGGTAATTTTCTTACTCAATGCCCTTTTTGAAAAAAATTAAATGCACTTGTTCCAGTTTCAGAGGTCGTAACCCAAACCATCACTGATGCTGCTCTTTCTCTTTCGAATAATTACCCGAGTGCCAATCTCACTAGTCCTTCGTAAAAATTTATCATTTTGTGCAGTAAATTTTTTTGGAATTCACATTTCTTTTTGTCACTGAATACGAATCTCGTCAGCATGCATTTGCGGATACGAGAGAGAAAGACTCAAGCTCTTGCAAGACGTTTGTCCACAGTTTTCACATACATATAACTGGTCTTTTCATATGTGTGAGATGTATTCAAATCTTTGGGGAGGATGGTGAACGTTGTTCCGACCGATACATTCTCATCTCTTGCCAAATTTCTGGGGGTCTCTGTGTTTCATCTGAGCTATTATCTGGCATATTTGACCAGTTTTAGGGTTCTGGTGGTTTGAGAACGACCTCGTTCAAGCCTATTCTTTTCTTTCCCAAACTCTTTGGACTGTTGTAATGTTCCCCAGACGGAAGAAGAAAAAGAAGAAGAAAGAAACAAGGAAATAATTTTATTCCATTCAGGTATACTTGAAATATGCAATAGTTTTTCAATTCTCAATGCTTACATCTTAGGACTAGTGGTCATCACTAGCGACTGTTCCCGCCCTTCTGTGAGATGAGGTAGAATCTCGTAAGAAGACTTGCGCTGATCAGGAAGTTTTGAGGGAATAGCTAGTTTAAGCCTGTCAGTCCGTCAGCGTACCTGATCCCTTGCGTAATAAGCCGAGAAAATCCGAGAGCTTCGTGAGGATTCGAACCCTCAAAACCAGGGACCTGGCATTACGATTACAGATCGCTGAACCAATCGGCTACAGTGGAAACCAAGCATTTTGTTAATTTTTAAGGTTTTAGCAACATCTGTTTTAGATTTTTTCGCCTTATGCAACTCTAAAATAGCCATTCCTTTGTCTAAATTTTTAGCCCATTATATTAAATATTATGCATAAAAAATGATTTCGTTATGATACATGAATTGTGAATAATGTGCATTGTTAGTGTTCATAATTGATCGGGATTTTTTTGAATACAATAATAATTATTGAACACCGTGTATGTTGTTCACTGAACTATCTTCGTCACTCTTGCCCAAGTCTTGAGGTAGAGTGCTCAAACTTGGAGCCCAAGTTTTGAACATAGCCTATGTTGTTGAGCTTTTCCGAATGCGTGTAGAGACGAGCGTAAGTGATTTTGCGAAAGAAAGGCCTTTTTTTTCGGCGGTCGTCGCGATAAAGCATTAATAGAAAGAGAAGTTCAGCGCTTGTTAGGTGACGAGTTTACAGCCATCTTGCCCTACCGTATGCAGCAATGTTGCTGTTCTAGCTGTGTTTTCTTTTGTTTGATCAACGAGTGTCATGCTGGTTCTGCGCTTTATGAAGCCTCACGTTTTTATTGTGGTTAGTTTCGGATGATAGATATATTACTGTCGTGCGAACTAGTAATGCACTGCAGATGTTTAACGTTTAAATAAGGAAATATGCGAGTTCAACTTTTATTTTAATCTTCACCTTACAAAACTTAAAAACGAGGAAAAAATAAAAAACATAAACACACCTGGTGTAAATTTCAATTCAAAGTTATTTTTGTCCTTTTGCTAAAGAAATTTACAGTTTTATGTAAAATTACCTCCACTAGATTTTGAAAAGTTACATTTTCAATATGCTCTTCTTCCCCATTGCAGTAGTGGCTACGATAATGAAAAAAATGTATCACAATAACCGGTATATCAATAACGATCACCTTATGAGCGATGACTGATAATCGATAACAGGCAATGATTTTATCGCCCGATAAGGTGATAACTGTTAAATCGATAAATTCAACATTCCGATTCTAGTGATAACGATATTTTATAAAAAAAGCATCGATAAAACCCAATATTCATTTCCATGTCTATCATAGAACATTTAAAAAAATCAAAATCTTAGAAAAAATAGCTCGTGACCTCTCGTCCGACATCTGTTGAGAGATTGAAGCTGAGCGAACGTTCTGATGTAATGTCAAGACTGGTCGCTCCGCACTCTGTTCAGTATACGTTCGGTTCCCAGCTCGGACCTCCCTATTTCTGCCTGTTATCTCTGCTGCCTATTGAAAAACACAGGTTCATTAGATATTTCATTGACTTTGGTTCAAAATATTTTTTACAATAAAATTGCGCGCACCGACTAAAAAGATCACTTATATTTTTATCGTGTAATTTGAACTAAAATAGACTATTCTAACAGAAAACCTGTTACAATTTGAAAGCATTAAAATATTATTAAATGAGGAGAGTTTTAACTTGGAATTTAACTTGGAAGAACGAGACAGCTATGAGTTAACATGAGAAAGCAATGGACTACCCTGCCCACGTAATACAGAACGATACTTCATTTGTTACCAGGCAACTTCCTGTACTAGTTCACCAGGCGCATGCTCGCCTGGGAAGCTGGCTTCTACAGCTACTGGACCACCTACAGTTTCCTCGTCACAGCAGTGTGTGAGTCAACGTTTAATTTAAGAAAAGTTTAATCAGTAGGTGAGGCTCAAAATAATCAAGTATTTTCATCGTCATATGCATTTTTAATGTAATTCATTATTGTTGTAGCCTGTGCTTTCATGATTCTAATAACTGCTATACTTTTGATATCTTGAACTTGTGACCATAACGTCAAATAATGGAGCATTTTATCTCGTTTGTTGATTTAATTTTTCTTCCCATGAGAATAAAATTCCCTATTCAGTGAAATTTAAAGCTACAAACCACTTTTATTGAAGCAAATGAGAGCGTGTGCTTACCAATATTTCTTACTGGCGCTATGGGCTTGGTTCCCTTCTGTCGAAATTTTGCAACGCGAGTGACTACATGCTTATTGCTTGGGGATCCATGCCAAACGCGTTGGAGTTCATCTTGTATGCCCTTGTGCCAAGCCTCAGTCTGGTCTCCATCATGAGGGTGTCCCCTGTAATGAGGTTCCTCACAGACGCTCAAGTCGCTCTAAGGTTCTTCACCACCAAGATCGTCGACACTAATGAAAAAGGTGCTTGAGTAGTTATTATCTAATTTGCATTATGTAGGTAATATTTGCATGTGCAGTGCTCTACTCATGTTATTAAAATATAGTTCCAATCCTAGGAAAAATACCATTTTAAGCTGGGCTCTAAACGCTGCTCGCCTTGCTCGTTCTTAATTAAATAGTTCTGCACGGTGTACGGTGCTCTGCATATCCTTGAGGGATTTGTGCTGTGTTTTTTTTTTGTTTTATTGATTACTAGAGAGTATTCTGTTGTATCCTCTTCGTATAATATTTTTGTATTTTCCATTGCTCTTGCTCTCACTTAACATCTTTTTTGTGTTTAAAAATTTGTTTATTGTTTTACAAGTGTATTTAAACTGTTTATAATGCTTTTGAAAACTGTATAAAAGTTATAAATCATGCCTGGAGTATTCTTGAACGAGGCATTTTATTTCGCGGATTTTCGCTTCTCGCTGGTGCATAGGGAACAAATTTTCCGGGATAGGTGGGACTACTGTAGTTTTAAATCAATATATGTTTTATATACATGCTCATTCATTTGAATATCTGTTTCCAAATTTATCCTGACTTTCCTGAATTGAATTCATGGCTCTAATAGTTGTGAAACTGCTATTACAATACAATATACGAGTACATATATATGAGCAACTGCTTGAGTGCACAGATTCTGTCTTTTTTAACTGTTGGTTGACTGTTCAGACTCATTTTCGGCAACCCTCCGATTTAATGACGATCTTTGATTATTCAATCGGAAATTTGAATTTTCTATTTCCTTTATTTTTTTTATTTTGAACAGGGCGCATCACAGCAGCAACTGGTGCTTTAACTAATCTCGCTAGTGTAGTAGGACATGCAGGTTACACCTCCATGAGGACATGCAAGTTACACCTCCATCAGGACATGCAAGTTACACCTCCATCAGGACATGCAAGTTACACCTCCATCAGGACATGCAAGTTACACCTCCATCAGGACATGCAAGTTACACCTCCATCAGGACATGCGAGTTACACCTCCATCAGGACATGCAAGTTACACCTCCATCAGGACATGCGAGTTACACCTCCATCAGGACATGCAAGTTACACCTCCATCAGGACATGCGAGTTACACCTTCATCTACCACAAGACTGTGGAATATTAACCCTGGTGCTCAGTTCATCTTCTCTGCAGTCTGCATCACTATGACCATTGATATTGTTTTCTTTTCTTGTGAGTACTTTGGATTTTCTTAAGTGATCAAATCTTTTAATTTGCGCTATGTTTACACACAGTTAACTTCATGTAACAAGGAATAAATACCTGCTGCGCTAAAGGTCAGGCGCTCAAGTGTTAATATTATGAGGCTTTAATCTAAAAAGAACACCTATTTTATTGAAATGAGACTTTCATTTATGAGGCCAAAAAGTTTCGTTACCGTGAAATCGAGCCCAAACTTCATCAAGAAACCCTCAAATCTCAATATAAGTGACTAGTTAATGATTGCAAAAGCAGACCTACACGAACGAGACGGTAAGTTCAGTTGTATGTATCTATTCGTAGTAGACTGCGTGCATGCATCTCACGTTGCCTTCCTCGGGGCTGGCATGGCATATACGAAGGGCATTTAAAAAATACGTGAAATTTTGTAATTCTTTATTAATTTTTCTATACAATGGATCTAGTTTTCAACATAACCTCCGTCAAGGTCGATGCACTTCTCCGAGCGGTGCTTCCATCCTTTTAGACCATTTTTGAAGAAATCTGCAGACCTCTTTATGAGCCATGTTTTTGCTACGTGTTTTGCTTCATCAGTGCTATTAAAATAGACACCTTTCAACTGTTCTTTGAGTTTTGTGAATAAGAAAGGGAAATGAAGCTAGGGCTATAAAGTGGATGTGATAGCAATTCCAATCGAAATTCTCTCAAAACTTCATTTGTAACGCGTGAAGAATGCGCTGGGGCGTTTTCGTGATTGAAGAGGATTCCACGATGGAGCTTTCCTGGAGGCTTTTTAGTTAATTTTGCTCTCAATTTCCTTAAAACTGCTACATAATAAGCTTCTGTAACAGTTTTCCTATCTTCTAAAAAGTTTACAAGTACAACTCCTTCAGAGTCCCAGAAAACGGTTGCCAATACCTTGTTGACAGACCTCTCAGATTTGAATTTGATTGGGCCAGATGATCCGCGTGGAAGCCATTGTTTTGGTTGCTGTTTTGATGGCTTCCGCGTGGAACCCATTGTTTTGAATGCAGGATCATACTGATAAACTCATGTTTCATTCCCAGTGATGATTCAACTGAAAAAGTTGTCTTCATTCGCTTGAATTTTGGTCAAAATTGCCGTTGACAATTTACTTCTAAGATTTAGCTGATCTGGCTTTTGGGACCCATCGTGACGATAGCTTGCTGAGGCCTACATCGTCATGCAGAATCGAATGAATTGAACCAACCGATATGCCCATAGTCTGAGCTATTTGATAAATTGTCAATCTTCGATTTTCTTCAACTAGGCTCCTAACAGCGTCAACGTTTTCAAAAGTTTTCGAGGTTGTTGGTCTGCTACGAAGGTCAGGGATCGGAACTTGCCAATTATTTCTCACAATATTTCAAATTTCCTTCTTCATATTTTATTATTATTTAGTAAAATTTTAATTTCCGATATCATACTTCAAACGAAATTTTCAATCATTTTATTGCTGCATCTATTCAAATTTTTGGGGTTGCAAAATCTACCTTATCTTCTCCAAGCGCTTTTTTTCTGCATTTCATTCTTCTAGTCGTTTTTTATGTCGAGTAAACGACCACACCTCAATTTCATCTTATAGCATAATGTCACCGCTTTCAAGATTTCTCTCTAACGTTTGAAACGGGCAATTCACTGTCGATAGTTATCTCTCAGGATCAAATTTAACTAGGAATGATTACATTATATCAGGGTTTTAATCGTTGATTTTTAAGAGAAAAATAAAGAATGAAACCTTGTCTAATAAAGTATTCAGTACAGATGCATTAAATTTTCAATTATTAAAGCTAAAGTCTTAAGAGTATTTATGGGGCTCCAAGCGACTATTCCCGTCTTCTGAGCTGCAACTTGAAGTGAAGGCTCGCCCTCCAAGTATAAATATTCCTCTCCAGTAAGGGACGGCTCGATCTTGCCCTATCTACTGTTTCCAATTTTTCCCTGATGGTTAATACTAACAAGTGATGGTGTTTATTACCAAATAACGAACTCAGATAGTTTTTGACATGTCCCAATTACTTTAATTTAACTATCATTACTAGTCTCAGGGTGCTAGCATTAAGAATTGAAAATCTAATGTATATGAGGTGTATGCTCGATTGGAAATAAAATTACGTTTTTTCCTAAATTTCAGACTTAATGCAAACGCCATTCTATTCAGTACTGTCCACAGCTGTGAATGGTTCAAGAAACACGAAGAAAAGTTGCATTTTCGCTGTCTTTATTGCTGTATACTTTCGCTAATGCTTTGTATACTGTTTTAACACGTTAACCGCCATGCCTGATATCAGAGATTTGTCACTACCGCCACGACTTTACCATTTTACGACTTTATCATTTAACCTTCCGTAAATATTTTAAATTAATTTTTGAAAATAATTATTAAAAATTTGGAAATGTACCACCGGTGGTACATGCGGTGTCAAGTGAAATCCTCAAATGTACCACCGGTGGTACCTACATGTGGCGGTTAACGTGTTAAGTACGACTGTTTGTTCGTATTGCAGCTGCCTCAGTAGTCAAGTAGGGTGCGATTCCTGCTTGGGAAAGGGAAAAACCTGGTTCGAATCCTGTTACTGTATGTAATTTAATCCCAAGCACTTTACGATAACATGCCTAACACAGTGAAAAAACTTCCTAAATTACATGTACACAATTGTCGTTCCGTTGAGTTCTCAAGGTGGACATTTATTAATCCAAGTTCCATGAGTACTTAGTCAGCTCTTAGTCTTCTCTCTCTTGGCAGCAAAGCCAAAATGCAGACAAGCTGCTCAAATTGGTGTTCGTCATTGTTGTTGATCATTTCGTAATTAACTACGGAAGTTGTTCTTTATTGTAAAGGATTTCAGTGTCAAAAAATTGATTTTTTCCTTCACTTACTCGTGTGCGATCAAGTTGTCAAGGACTAACATTATTTTCTACTTCCAAAAAATTATCTCGCATGTCAATTTCTTGAAAGGAGGCTCCGTCTTCGACTCTGAAATTAAATTAAACCACTATTCTTTTGAGTAAATTCTTTTATTTTTAGCTTATTCACTATTAAAACAAAATTCTGGTCGTTGGGCAAATAAGACAAAAATATTTACCCAGCTTTCATATGAGTCTGCATCCCAGATTGAAGTATTGATACTTTCATGTCGTACACGAGCATTAATAACAAATTATTGTTTATTCCTCTTCTGCCCACTACAAGCATCAATCAATGTTTATTTTTTGTTTATAAAGGAATGATGAATGAAAACTTTTTAAAAATCTTGAGTAAATTTCTATTAAGCTGCATCATTGTTTGTTTCTATGCCACATTGACACGTAGCTTTGATTATAGTATACATATTTTTACATTATAGTTCCAAAAATGTCTCGAAGCTTATTGATGTGTTTACATCGCGATGAGGTAGAGTTTTTGCATATATACGTATATAATAGATAATGTATCTCCATCTTTCTCTCTCTGTATCTATGTGTGTCCGTCCCATTTCTTCCTATGTATTACTGAAAAAATTTATTGAACTGAAATTAGAAGGGATATGCATGTAGTATAAGCATTGCATTGTGGATATCAAAGGTGCCCGATCACTATAAAATACTCAATTTTTTCCGTTATTAGTTTTCTTTTCTTAAACGATCATGTTATCGGTAGATAAGGTACAGAATGGAAGTTTTGTATATATTCATGAAAAATATCCAGATTCTGATAGTACCACGGGTAAAACTGAAAAATGTATTTATTTCACAAATCCTTAATTTTGTCACTCTTCAATCAAGAAATTTAATGGGTACTATCTGGGCCATGTTATCGGTAGTTAAGATACAGAATGGTTGTTGTGTATATATCAATGAAAAGTATCCATTTAAAACACAATAATTATCGTAAATCTTTAATGTATTTATTTTCATAATTTCAAAATAGTCAAATCTGAATTGTGAAATTTCCATAGGAAATGGCTAGTTAGAGCATAACGCGAGAAGAAACCAATCATTTCTATTGCGGAGGGTTGACTCATTTAGTTCATTCCTACCCTCTTTAGCTCAAGCCTGGTGTTTCATGAAACGAATTGTAATATCAACTTTTCCCATACTGTCAAAAAAATGTTTTTCGTCGAAGCCGTGCCACAAATTGAGCACGTATCAGTTTTTGGAACATATATTGTAATCTCACCATTTCGGTTAAAGTTCGCTTGTAAATACGAAAAGTTTTGATGCATATACTTATTGATTTTTTGACTTATGACTTCCACCAAAATATTTCTTTCATGAATTTTCTGGTATTTGAACGAAAATGTTCTAATTACTTGAACAAATTAATTTTTCTACTAATAATAATATTGCTAAGTGCTACAGCAAAGTTAAAGTCCTCCGTAGATGTTAGATTCAGGTGTGCCGTAAAGGTCAAGTGTGCAGTAAAATTCAGGTGCGTTGGGAAGTTTCGGTGCACCGTAAAGTTCTACGATCGTTACGTGTGTACTATTAGCTGTGTTGGTACCACGTAGCGTCGATGATTGCGTTCATAATGAGAACGCAAAAATAAGATCCCCTGTATAATACGAAATAAATCTTCTGTGTAACTTGGGACTGTTGAACACAAGCAAGGCAGGTAACTATTCGAATTCATTGGAAGCAGAGAACAAAATTCAAGAGGTTAGAATATCAAAATTTGTTCTTCAGATAAAAATTAATTCTTTTTGACGAAATGTTTGCAAAAATTCTCCTACACTACATACTTCTCAGTCGCAACGATTTACTTGGGAAAGAATGTGATTGAACATCTACCAATAAATCAAGCAACCTGTCTAAAAGGCCAAGTTTTTTCTAGTGTTTAAATTTATTGTAAATTTTAAAAAATGTTTTTGAATGACATGGTTTTTCTGATAAATTAAGTTCGTTTTACAGTTATTTAGAAATTTTTGTTGGACGTTATTATGATAAAGTAATATATTTCTCTGATGAATAATTATTATTTATCGCTCTTCTGCATAATCTGAAGACATCCAAACGAGGAAGTTAACAAATTTTATTAATTTCAGCAGTTTCATTGAAAAAATGGATTTGCATATACCGTTAAGCATTGTGCAGCTATCATCAGACCGGCATTTGGATTAATTTATTCACATAGAGATTGGACTGGATACAGGCCTGATCTGCCATTTTAGTGATACCTGGGTCTAAAAACGATATTAGTACCTTCAGTACCTTCTTTGAAACGATTCAATACCTTGAGTCCTTATTTTGGGGCCACAAAGATATCAATTACATCCTCCATATCACAAGCAGCTAAAACGTTTTACTTGAACCTCATTTATTTTAGAAGTGTAATTTTTTAATAACTGCAGAAGGAAATATGCGTGCCAAAGTATTAATAATTGAACAAACATTTGACTTCATTTATATTTAGATGGAATCTAAAAAATACTAAGAATTCAAAATGCTTAAATTAGGGTATTATCAGAATTTTTGGGTAATTTTCATTGGGGTACTAGTTGATCATTTGGGGCAATTGTACGCTCTGATCGCAGAAGAAAAACCCACTTGTTCTTTGTTCGTCACTTGGAGGTGAAGCCGTAGCTCCGTCAGTAATAAATTGATTGGCTAGTGATCTTACAATTCCAATTAATTTAAATATGTTATTGATGGAATTGAATTTATGAAGTGTTTGTATTTGTGAAGTGTTTTTGTAAGACATTCATGTCAAAAATGATGCAATTTTTTGTATAACGTGGAGTACTTTGCTACTCAGGCAACACCGGCTTCCTGGAATCAGGTAAATTTTCTGGCAGTGAATTGTCTGTATGTATGACTTGGTTTATGTGTCTTATCTTATAAACTCATTTTCTGTTTGCATATTGATATGGATTTTAAATTTTATATGGATTTAAATTTGGTATCGATTGAAAGCTTCATATGTATTTAAAATTGGATATAATAAGTTGGTCAGTTTTAATAATGGGATTTTCAATAACAACGGATCTGAGTCTAGCTAAAAGAATGAAAATAATGTAATGGTTCTGAACAGAAAATGAATTGGGGCTGAAGAGCCTTTTAGTACTCGGGGAAATATAAGCATTTCTACTTATGCAATGGATATCGTGGTTAAGGCCATGAAAATCTTTGAGGGTAAAATTTGAACTTTGCACCAGCGCCAATTAAGGGATGAAAATGACTTTCTTGGAATAGATTTAAGCACATGTATGTCACATGACCTTTATTTATTTAGATATGGGTTATAGTTTCAATTAGGTGATGAACTGTAGCCCACTGCAGCTCCTGTTAGATGCTTAACCCTTTAGCGACGAAAAGGACCACACGGTCCTCTTTTACGGTCTTTGGGAGAATTGTTCTAATAATTAAACTGTGAGCAGTATGAAGTTGCTACTAGGTTTGAACGGGGCGGCATGTTACAGCGTCGTTCTTTTGGCTGCCTGGCCCTCAGCGTGCTTCATTGCATCAGTGTACAGATGGTCTTTGTGAGCTTAGACGTACAAACTAGAAAAAAATTGGTTGCTAGAGGGTTAATTATAGCTTGGTATAGTTCCACTTTAGTACTAAACTGTACAGGGTGTCCAAGCGATACAGGTATCGAAAAAAACTGGTTAGGTTTAAATTTATTCCTTGGGTAAATATTTGCAAATTTGAAATCATAAGTTGTATCCAGGCTACAATGGCTATTTTTTTGAAAAATATTATTTTGAGACGGGCATACTTAATTTCTGAATATTCATGTGCTCATATGACTATGTGCATCATCTTGGATAACGATCCAGATCTGATGGTGTTAATTTCTTTAGTGTAAAATTGATAAAGAACAATTAATGACCATTAATTTTATTGTGAATGGTGTATTCTTTTTCAACAGCTAAAACTCTACGAGGTACGTCAGTTTTTTTCAATTCCAAGATGTCCAAGTTTACTGTTAGTGTAGATAAAGAATTCCTTGTTTGTGAATTGTTTGTGTTAAGTATTTGTGCGTGCAAAGTCCTTGAATGTGCAAAGTCCTTGAATGTGCAAAGTCCTTGAATGTGCAAAGTGCTTGGGCGTGCGAAGGGCTTGGGCGTGCGAAGG
>VCRD01002076.1:0-77211 GCA_006783055.1 Trinorchestia longiramus
GGGTAGGAGGAGGTGTGTGGGGATGTGAGGGAGAGGGTAGGAGGAGGTGTGTGGGGATGTGAGCAGGAGAATGAAGCAGAAGGAAGACATAAAAGAAGAAAGAAAGAAAAATGAGGCAAAAGAAGGAAGAATGAAGGGATAGGCGTAGGAGGATAAAAGAAGACTATAGGGATGTTGAGGATACAGAAGAACGAGTAAATGTAAGAAGAAAGGATGAAGGAAAAGAAGAGTTAAATAAAATAATAAATGCAAGAATTAAATGCAGAAAGGAAGTTCAAAACTGAAAACTGGCAATAAGATAACAGAAGTAGAAGGACAGATCGAAAAAATAAGTAAGAAGATTTTCTCAAAATAAAAATGATGCCTTCCGAAATCTGATTAAAAGATTAAAAGATTTACGGAGGCACAAACGTAGATATAAAGATAGGTCATAAATCACACGTCAGTAGAGCAAAATAATTGGAGTGTTAAACACAAATGCAAACGGATGAAGAACCAAAAAATTATGAAAGGTTAAGTCAGCTGTCTGTAAATAGAAACATCATGGACCTGATTATTTTTCCTTCCATCTATTCTACTTTACAGTAAAACATCATGCAAGAGTAATAATGCTGTTATGAACTGCCAAATAGAACGTTAAAAAACTTTGTGTTCTTATACCCGGAACCATTTCAACAAGCAGCAGCACTTCAACAAGCAGCAGCACTTCAACAAGCAGCAGTACTTTAACAAACAGCACCACTTCTAAACAAACAGCACCATTTCAATACACAGCATCACTTCAAAACACAGCACATGACCGCCACTAAGTTATGAAGAGTAGAATTTTGGATCACCATCTTTACCAGGCTGTTCACTGCTCGACAACGTCTGCTTCAAGAAAGTCAACTGCTCATAAAGCGTTTAATGACCCTCACAGCACACGGCGCTGCCGCAGGTATGCTGCCGCAACTCCTGGCTGTTCGCTGTTCCAGCTCCCCCTGCGGCCATAAAGCGAAGCCCAAACCCTCCCTCTGACCTGGCAACTCTGCTCCAACTTCTGTAACATTTAGTTCTGTAGTCTTCAGTTCTATAGCCCCTAGTTCTGTAGTCTTCAGTTCTATAGCCACCAGTTCTGTAGTCTTCAGTTCTATAGCCCCCAGTTCTGTAGCCTTCAGTTCTATAGCCTTTGGTTCTATAGTCTTCAGTTCTGTGTTCTTCAGTTCTGAAGCCCTCGGTTCTATAGTCTTCAGTTCTATAGCCTCCAGTTCTGTAGTCTTCAGTTCTATAGCCCCCAGTTCTGTAGCCTTCAGTTCTATAGCCTTTGGTTCTGTAGCCTTCAGTTCTATAGCCTTTGGTTCTGTAGCCTTCAGTTCTATAGTCTTCGGTTCTAAAGTCTTCAGTTCCGTGTTCTTCAGTTCTGTAACCCTCAGCTCTATAGCCCTCAGTTCGGTAGCCTTTTGTTCAGTTGCCTTCAGTTCTATAGTTCTCAGTTCTGTGACCTTCAGTTCTGTAGCCTTCCTTCTGTATTCTTCATTTCTGTAACCTTGCTTTCATCGCCTTTAGTTCTATCACAATAAATTATAAGCCATGAGACTGGAACTGAAATTTCATCATCCTTTTGCATTACAGTATTTTGTCCAATCCCCTTTTAAAACCTGAAGAGTAGTTTTATTACTGTAATCCAGTAGACAGTGTCTCTTTTAAGTATATACTTCTTCAGCGAGGATATATCGAAGATTCGTTGGATCTGCAACCTTAAATGCCCATCGGATGACATTTTCTACGCTGCATTTTTTCCGTTTCTTTAGCAGGTTCATTTTTTGTTACTGTAGCACTGCAATTGCGAGTGGCCAATCAGGAGACGCTGTCAACATTAGGACACACCTCAGTCGAGGAGCACAAACTTTACGAAGCTGACGGGGCTAAATGGTTATTTTTTACCGCAGCATGGCCGGCGGCACGTGGGGCTGGACAGACACACGTAAAAGTCGGACGACACACAAAATACTGAAAAAATTCACTATCTCGAACTTCACTGAGGTAATCGGCGCCGATGCTGCCAACAATTTTTGTGGGGTAATTATCGTACAAAATCAAATTTTGGTAGTTGCAGAGAACTTAGGTAGGTGCTTGTTTGAAGTAAGACTTTAATTTAGGCTCCTGTAATTCCTATCTAAACATGACACCTTCATATTGCTGATGATAATAATCAATTTTACTGATATTTTCCCGCATCAAGATGGCCGTTACACTAGTGGTGTATGTGACCTTATTAACAGAGACTCGTATACGAAAAGAGAGGTTTCTCGGTTCTCTCGTTCTTGAGGTCTGACTATTGATTACATTAACCACCACACCTCAACATTTTTAGGCTTGAACAACTGCTCAGGAGTTTCAGCTCAGCTGAGCAAAGTCGAACCCTTGTAAGAGATTGACTTAGTTAATACTATGCACTTTCTTGACCACTCATTTTAGAATACAACGAATTTTTTTGCTTATTTGCTATCAGTTTGGCTCACAAAACTTACTGAAAACCAGAGGATTTGTTGACTCGTTTCGGTATAACAGTTATGCAATTTAAAATTGAACGTCCCTACACATATGACACGAGATTCTCAGTACAATGTCGTATATGTTCACATTTTGAGTCCACAACAATGTTTACAACAATATTTACAACAATGTTTACAACAATGTTTACAACAATATTCATAACAATGTTTACAACAATGTTTACAATAATATTTTGCTTTCACAGTTTTTCAAAAGTGGTCATTAGTAATCGACGTTCAAATACGGTTTATGATTTTCTCCTATCCATAACCCACAAAAAATGAGGCATTTATTTTAATTCCCAACAAGGCCTTTTATTTTCATTGTACCTGTAAAACAATTCCTACATCGGACTGTAAATAATTCTGAAAATCATAAATTTTAAACAAAGGAAATTTTTTCCTTTACACGGCATTAGGAGAATTGTTTGCTGGAGAGTATAAATATAACTATGTATACATACATATGTATGTATATATATATGTATAGCCTTTTTTGTCTTTCAGATATACCTTGGGTATAAATAGGAAACCCAGAGATACTAACGTGTTCTGTTTATAAATAAACAAACCCAACACACCTGTGGTTGTGCATAGCATTAATAAGCGAAAGTGAAAAGTTAAGGCGATACACAGCGAATAAAGTAAAGAAGTTACTACTTGGGGCTAAGCTCTGGCTAAGGAAGTCAAAGGCTGGATGCTGGCAACCCCAATCCTTTGTTAGAGGCAAAAATTACTTGCCTACATAAATAAGAAACAAATGTCAAGGCGTGACAGGAAATTTTCAGAATTATCAAGCGAGCTCTATCGATGTAACATACATACAACCCTGATGATCCTGCTTCTCTCATCCTGAACACAAAGCTTGGCAAGCGCTGCTTCTCGTCAGCCCCTGTTTCTTTTCAGAAGAACGCGCTGCTTCTCGTGAGCCACTGCTTCTCTTCAGTAGAACGCTCGTCTTCTCGTAAGTCACCGCTTCTCTTCAGTAGAACGCTCGTCTTCTCGTCAGTCACCGCTTCTCTTCAGTAGAACGCTCGTCTTTTCGTCAGTCACCGCTTCTCTTCAGTAGAACGCTCGTCTTCTCGTCAGTCACCGATTCTCTTTAGTAAATCGCAAAACTTTCCCTCTGCTGAGCAAGATACTCAACTGAGTTCAGTGGTCTAGAGGTGCTCCTAGCAGTCGTACATAGCAGAAGACTGCAATACAAGGGAAGTTTGTAAGCTAAGTTGCGTTGTTACTGCTCTAGACTTAGGACACTGACTCAGATAATATCATTATGTCCTTTGGAAATATCAGCATATTTATTGTAAGCCTGTTAAGTAGTAAAAGAATTTTATATGTAAACAGGTTGCTAAAACTAATAAAAATATTTACTTTCTATCTGAATTTCTTGCTAGCGTAGACTGCGAGAGCCTGATGTGTTTTTCTAGTATTTAAAGTTAAGGGAAACTTACAAACGATGAATATCTTTTTTCTGGTATACCTCATCAGGAAAGTATTGAAATTTCATAGCTGCCATATCAGCCAGCAGGGTTTCGAGATCAATCAACATCCCTTCCGTAGATAACCCCAAACTAAACAGCAAATTCTCTACCCGCCATTAGTGCTTCAACAGACTAGTCAACTTGACCTCGGAATTTAACCGGCAAAAAAACTCTCTTTTTCGCTCCTATCCAAACACAGAGCGGCTGCTTCTTTTTTGAGCACTGCCTCCAGAGAACTCACGAACCATTCTTGTCTTCCACTGGTCGCAGAACTTCTGAAGTTTCCTTTTTATAACTCTCATTGTTTTCGTTTTCTACTTTGTTTTCTTCTTATTTCCTCAGCAAGCAGGGTTTCTGCAGAAAGCTTATCTCAGGAAAACAGGTTTTTGTAGGGTCGTCGTTTAGTACCAGTGATCGTTATCAACCTGCTCCATTTTGTTTTGTAGCCACAGTCAACGAGAGCTTGTGATTCAGACAGATTCTCGTTTACGACAAGTTCTTGTTTCCAGCAGCAGTCCAAACCCCACTCAGTATTTTCCTCTGCTTTCAGTTGCCAGAACATTTGTTTATCCATTGATCTAAGCAATTTTTTTGATAGACCGGGGGCATCAGGGTTTTTGGCGGAACTCGAGGCTCCAGCGCAACTCACTTTTTAATTTTATTTTATTTTATTTGCTCTCTGGAAGCAGCGATATTTTATTTCACCGCAGGGCAAGCGGCATTTGGTTTGTTCAGGTTATTGTTTTTAATTAAAAGTCCATCAGTTTACGTCGATTTTCTGTTAGCTTTCATAGTATTTTTCTCTGACTCAGAGCATTTTCTATAAGAATAACGCCTATGTAGTATTATTCTTTTGATAGCTTGTACTTTTTACAATCATATTTACATCATTATTTGTGATTGCTCTACATTATGACATTATGCTGCCACATGGAATCTCAGTGAATGAATCTCAATCTTTTACTTACTTTCAATGATTTTTTTTAATTCTAAAGGAATGACAACCGAGGCCACTTTTGATAAGGGATTCTTACAAGAAAATCGTTATTTTACACTTCTTTTTCCAACTTTTTCATTTCAAGCCGAGGCTTTGTCACTTTACATTCAAAATTTTGCCAAATTTTTCAAGGGAATATATTTTTAAGATGAAAATGGTAACTAAAATCTTGATTGAACCCTTTACTTCTGCAGAAAATTTTTTAATGAATCCCCTAAACACTATTCAGAGACTTCATGAGTTTACCAGGCGTAGAACTGAATTCATTTTAGAAACAATAAGTGGTTCAACATCTTAATAATAACTAACAATTGCTTCACGCCCAGCATTCATTATATTTTGTAGAGCCAATTACGATCAACGGTGTATATATTGTTCATTCTTAATTTTTTCTGCACATTGTGTTTACATGCTTTACTGGCCAGTTATCACAATTGTAAGTGAAAATTTAAATTGGTGAACGAGGTGGAGTATTGTATGCAATTAGATCTGTCTCTCCTGGTGAAATCTTTCATATTTCGTCATGTAGGAATACAATCGCTGTTTTGCTTCCCCAAGGAGTGATGCCGGTGTGCACTTTCACTTCAAATTTGCATTCGATCTTTTGTCGAAATCAAACACCTGTAACGGGTGCTCATTTTCAGGCAACACTGTCACAGAATTGGATTCTTTATATAGACGGAATGCCAAATGTTTCAGGCTGTAAACCCATCCTCAGGATTCTCGAACTTATGTCATTCTCGCAATGAGTTGCTTAAATTAGGGTTCCTGTGTCGAAGTCACAGATTTGGAGTCATTTATGAACATTGTAGTCGGAATCTAACGTTCGATGTTGGTAGCGTCAAAATATTGATTCATCTCTGTATGATACACACGGGAAAAGTAAAACTTGTTTTTTTTTAGAATCCTCGTTCGAATCAATCTTAAACATCAAGAAATGCAGGAGTCAACAGCAGGAGCCAGATCCTAAATTTATAAATCTGCCACTATGAGGCTTACGAAAATATTTATTAATATCATTTGATTCACGATTGAAATTGCAATGCTAATTTCACTAATTTCATGTTGTAAAACTTGAAGCATCCCTGTATATCTTCTACATACATAGATTTAGCTATGCTAATCAAAAACAATAGAAATTCCTTTGCATACAACCAAGCATTGTATGAATATGATCGAATAATATGAAAAAGTCTACGGATATTGCTAAATATATCTAAAATCTTTTTAACTAAAGTCATTGTATCATATTAACTAGGTAGCATTGTGTTAGAATAATACGCATCATCAAATTAGGGTAATGCATGCTTTGTATCATCTTGATTTGTATCTTCTTATCATACTAACATGTAGCTTTGTATCATAGTAGTATGACCAGAGCTGATATCGCTATATATCAATGCAAAACTTTTGATAATTAGTATGCCTAACAAATGTTTATTTAAGCCATCTCTCATACCCAAGAAATTAATTCCACATTATCCTTAAAAATAAACTGACGCTTCTAGGCATTTATTAAACTTATAAACCAAAATAAAACTTTTTAACTCGAATTTGCCGAAGAATAGCTCTCACGTGTACTGCATTGCCGGCAGCGACTCAGAACTCAATGTTTAACGTATACATAAACATGAAACAAAAACACATTGTGTTTCTTCTAGAGTTACAGACTCCAGCGCTACATGCTGGCAGCTGATAAAACTTGAGAAACAGAACATGACAAGGCGAGTAGTCATGTGGTGCGGGATTCTTTCTCCACGACTCGGGAATAGCAGTCTTTCTGGTTGGTCATTCTTTGAAGTGATGCGTCGAGAAATGACAGCCTGTTTGGAGTATTTGCGGTGTGCCGTTCTGCCACTATAACAGAACTGAACTAGTCAAGATACGAAAATAAAGTTTTGACGTTGCTATGTTTTCAGAATTTATTTCTTCGAGCAAAATGCCTATTTTTCTGTAAAGGGAAAATAAATTTACTGGAGCACTCATGTTTTGTTTCAGTTTTGTGTATCCATCATGAATTTATTACGCAATGATGAAGTCATTTTTGCATAACAAATCTCAACCCATACAAAGTTGCTAAAATAGTTTTTTCGCACATATATGTTTCATTTTTCATTTTGCTATGTTACAACTATCTTACATGCTTAAGATTTTGATGAAAATCTATGTGTAAGATTATGAAAGTGCGCTGCTTATGGCACGCTGGCTTTGCCCCTCAGAGTGTGTAGTAATAAGATAATAAGTTGCTTCAAAATGAGAGGCTTCCCAGCTCCTTAGCCTACGCCCACTCAATAAGCTCAGTGTTAGCGCTCAAAAGCCCAGCGTGGGATGCCTGAAAATTGCCTTAAAAACACAGATATAAACCAGTAACGATTCTAGTTACTCCTGTAAGGCCTTAACGCGTGCTTTTACCAATAAAATACAAATTTCTATAGATTACAAAGTACACCAATCAATTTCAAAATATGAAATGCCCCCATGAAAATAAAAACAAAATTGTGTTTTTTGTATCCTAAGCTCTGACTTAGAGTGTAAAAAACACTCTGTCCGTCACCTCCGCTTCAGCTTCATTGGTTCAGCTTAATTGATAGTCGATTTGCTGACATCATTTGAACATATGGCCAGGCTCTATCTTAACTACCATTCCAAGAAATGTACGGGTACAATTAATTTATTTTGCGCCTATAAATTTAAAAACAAATGAGAAATTACGTATAGTTTTTAAATGAGTTTCGTCAGATGTTTGACGGAAATCAAACGAAGAAGAGAAAAGATAATGCCTGAGGACAAAATGAGATCCAGTGGATCACTTTTTTTCTAGGCTGCTGGTAAGAACATCTGCATAAGTTAAAGGTTATTCTCACTAGCCTTGTAAACTGTGCTACCTGAAGGCTTAGTTTTTGCGGTGTGAGGAGCCAATCCAAAAGCCCTTTTACTTACTGGTGGGAGACCAGAGTGAGGACGAGCCAAAAGCCCCCTTTACTTACTAGTTGTGAGGCCGAACTAATAACCACTTTTACTTACTGGTGGGAGACCAGTGGGAGGACGAGCCAAAAGCCCCCTCTACTTACTGGAGGGTGGATCAGTCAAAAACACTCTCTACTTACTAGTGGTAAAGCCGAACTAATAACCCCTTCTTCTTACTGGTGGGAGACAAGCCAAAAGCACTTACTCGAATGTGGATGAGCCAAAAACACTCTCTACTTACCGGGGGGGACGAAGGAGGATTGCGTGCAAGGTTAGCCTCTCATTAAGACCAAATGAACATCACATGAAGTTAAGCCAATAATCGGCCAGCGATACGCCAGCTCGGAATGAAAATTGACCAATCAGATTTGCACTTGAATGCCCATTACTCTGCCCTCCGTCCACAAAAATTCTTGAATATGGCTCAGGTCTTACAAATTAGGCCTTTGCATGACGGATATTCTTAAGCTTGAAGTCATGCACATTCATGAAGAAAAATTATTCCTTTAGTCAGCTGATGGAGGACCTAAGTGAAGTGAAAACTTTCATGATGGACTGCTTTGAAAGCCCTCACAGTTCATAATGGGGAATTGTATCTTTTATCTAACTCCGTCGCTGTACTCATCTGGTGCAATTCATGCGATGCAGCAGAAAAAGTATTTTTTCCTTCCGATGTTTTTTTCACGTAACTCAAAGCAGCGTTTTATCTATCCTTGAGCTTCAATTATTTATTATGATGGGTAATTTTTTATCACCAACAGTATCAGAGGTATTTTGTAGAACTCCTACATGTTATTCTCTTACATAAGCTCAGTATATGCGTATGTTATGTGCCCACTATTTTGTATACCCTCATTACACGCCTACATTATATGTTAATTTTGTAAATGCTCACTTTATGCTTAGGTTATACACTCACAATCTGGCAAAAAACTAAAGTCATTGTAATTTATTGCCATTAATTTCTATCTTAGCAGCATATCCTTATTAGCTTGTACTCCAGCTTGCAGTTACATTCTTTTAATGGCAATAACAGGGAACAATTGCAGGTATATACAGTCAGCTTTTGCTTTTATATGTTGTAAGCTTGTGTTTAAATTATCTGATATTATTTTTAGCTACAAAATCCTTTTACACGTTAACATTATTTCCAAAATATCATCGGATGAAAGACATGTACCCGTCACTAGCTTCAAGCACCGAAGCCAGAAAGGGATCAAAACCTGTAGTGATTTTCACCACCGCAGGGCAACTGCAGGGCCAAAGAAATTTTAGTTTTTAAGTCGAGGAATATCGAAGCAAACATTCCGATGCCGAATGCAAGCGAGTGAGGCGGATTGGTCCCGTGAAAGGGATTGCATCAATAGGAGTGACCCAGGATTGCAAATACCAATCATCGGCAGACGCAAGTAACGCCGGTGCTGCACCCGGTGGCCCAGGCATTAATGGAGTTATAGAGCTTCGTTGCCTGGCCGTCACGATGGTATAGGGGCGACGGTCTCTGGATGTGATCGACTGTCGTAGTTTTATCTGGAAATGATACGCATAATCTTTTTTTAAAAGTCTGTGCTTAAAGAAAGCATTTTAAAAGTGCAAATGAATTTTTGAAGAAAAAATAGAGAAGAATCAGGAAATTACTCTGAAAGTCATAAAGCATCTATTTACGTAGGAAAGAGTGGATGTTAATGAATTCATTTCAAGGCAAAATGAAAGAACACTAGACCTGAAAATAAGATTCAGTAGAACATTAAAAATGGGAATGTTCAGCTAGTATGCTCAGCTAGTAGTTTGTGAAAGCACATTTAGCTAGTATGCCTGATTGCATGACAGATGTGTCGAATACCTACAAGTAAATTAAATACTGTAATCCGGAATATTACTCAACTGTCAGAGTTTCCCACATGTCCAAAATTTGTTTTGCATACATGTTTGTATGCACGTGTAGGCAACCGAAACACAAAATGTTTTAGTTCGTAGTGCAAAGGTATTGTTGTGCCATAGAGCAGTGGCACCATTGTACTATTACGACATAACCAGAGAGAAATACTTGAGCGTGTAGTCATAATGCAGTTACAGGTATATCTCATTGGCTATCAAATCCGTTTTTACTGCCGCATATGTGTCAACATGAAATAATCTCACGGCAAAATCATTCTGAATAACTGTGAGCGAACTACCTCTAATGCAGGCACAGAACCTTCGAGCATCGTGCACAAAACTACGTGAATTTCCTCATTACGCAGAGTCGTAGAGGAAAGCTCTATTTTTGTCTGAACGACGATTTGTCGAAACGGAAGACGACATTCAGCAGCATGTCTCTTGTGCATACAAACACTGAAGTCCACCAAATACAAGAAAAATCAACAGATGCGGCGATGGAATTCGGCTGAGTCAACAGCGCGGTAGATTGAGCTTCAATTGCGCCGAAGGTTAAAACAATTATTTGCTCTTTGGGGCATTCAGCTACGCTCTCTCTTACATTTATTTTACACCAGAGGTTTGCTGGCTTCAGACATGAAATTTTACCCTAACGGACGCCATTTGCACTGCTCGCCGTATGGGAAACTTTGCAGAATAATTTAGAATTTGAATTTTATTTTTTGAATTCGAGATAAAACAAGCCAATTTTCTAGCCTTGATTCAAATTTGAATATTTTTTTGTAAAGTTCACGGTCACTTTAAGGAATTGATGGAAATTTTTTACGATATTATTCAGTTGTTTAGCTGAAATAGAGCCAACATTGTGAGCTCCAGTTGAACATATCTGTAAACAATCCTCATTGACTCAAAGTTGAGATCAAATCCATGGACTGGTATTTTGTGTTGTTACGGGTTTGTCTTCTTTCCTTCCTCTTCATTTTCGGATAAACTGCAATTTTTCGGTGACGAAAAGGTAATTTTGGGGGACACGATCTCTGCTTTCGCCGGAAAATTGAGTCTCTTCTGGACCAGTAATTGGCTGGGGCTCATCCACGACCACCTAATGGGCCCAGCTGGTTGGCTGTCATTGGTGATTGGCTTGTGTGGGTTGTGTTGTCCGACGGTAACTGACTTTTGTCGCGCCTGAAGACTCATTGGCCTTGGCCTGTGTCATTGTGTTTTTTAAAGTTCAATGTTTCATGCGATGAATGTGTTTGGAAATGAATGGACGTTGTAATTTTTTTGATCGCGTTACACAAGAATAGTGTATTGGTGTAATTACCTGATTGAAAATGATTGAATAATGTGATATTTTCGAAACATCAATGACTGGTGTCAACATATTATTGGAAAATGAGAGTTCACATCATAAAGCGATTAGCAATCTAGGTAGTATTCTAGCAAGCGTTTACCTTCCATTATTAAAGTCATTTTTTCGGAGGTGATAAATTGTTTTAAAGTGGCTGTCAAAGTTGAACGCTGCTGCAGTAAAGATGTTTGGGGAGGATTGGCACAAATAAGCGTGTAGTTCGAGTGATTGGTTGGTGTCATAAATTGTTTTCAGTTATCTGAAAGCTGGGATAGGATTGGCATCATGTTAGCAGACAGTGATCAGCTTTTCAAATCACCTTACATGTCAGTCATTGATTTGTTTGATCGAATTATTGTCACCAATGGCTATCTTCGTTGTGTTCACTGTTTAAAATGTTCTACCTAGCTGTAATAGACTTGGAGCACGATATATTTAAGGCTCTGCTCAAAATATCTAGTCACAATATTTGTCCCTATATATTGGTTCGGGGTACAATACGTATGCCGGTTCGGGCTACAATTACACTATATCTCAATGCTTCTTACTCGGGCTCTGAGACAGACTCTAAATCATGCACACAAAGACTCTGAATCCAGTAAAGAAAGACTGGATCAAATAAAAAACTATTCTGAATCTAATAAAGACTGATTCTGAGTCAAATAAAAACCGAGTTTGAGTTGGAGGATTGCTGAACTGACTGGCGATAGTGGAAAAAAAATTAAGGTGAGGGATACAAAAATGGTGGGACACCTTGAGAAAACAAAAAGTGAGCCTATGATATAAAATGGAGTACAATTAAATTAGAGGCCCTTAAATCTAATTATTGACGTTTTTGTTTTATTTTAACACAAGGGTTTAACTTCCGCTACCTTTTTTTCGGCAGCTTTTTGAAAAATGATTGCAGTACTTGCACTTCATCTTATTTGTGTGTAGAGGAGACACCATAGTGGAGTACCTAGGAGGGAAATAATCATGAAAAAGAAGGTAAACAGGTAATGGAAGGACATACGACGCGAGACAAAGTAGTTGTATATTTTAAAGTAAAATTACAGAACCTATGCAGGAGGGAAATAAAGAAAAAAGGGCGAAAGTAAACAAGGCAAAAAAATCTGAGAAACTTTTGGAAAATGTGGTTAGTACATTTAGTTGAGGAGAGTATATTTTACAATAATATGAGTAACTAAATGTACAACAACATTTCGTTGCGTTAATTTTTTCAGACATTTGATATATTTTTACTCACGTCATCACAGTTCCTTGGGATTTTTGCTTTCCATGTCGCTAAAAAAATTAGTCTTCAGACTTTGTGTCCACAAGTCTCCAAATTTTAAGTTACAAGCCATGGTAAATAATTCAAACAATATTTAAGTTCATAAAGGCGTCGTACTTGAAGTTAAGTATCGTGAGATGCATTCAAATTTAAAAGATAAATGCAGTATTCTAGTGCTCATGCTTTAAAATGTTCAAAATAATCCAAACAACTATTACCAA
Source organism: Trinorchestia longiramus (assembly GCA_006783055.1). Lineage (NCBI taxonomy): Eukaryota > Metazoa > Arthropoda > Malacostraca > Amphipoda > Talitridae > Trinorchestia > Trinorchestia longiramus. Next base: position 12,706 of record VCRD01002076.1, read on the forward strand.
TACATAATTTTTCATGTATTGTGTCTTTCCAGGAAAAGAACGTGGCATTCATAGAATATTATGAAACCAATACATTATTACCGTACTAAAGGGCATGATTTTGAATGTTATGTTCTATTCAAAGAAAAGTTAAGGATTTGTGTGGGTGAAAGACGAGGGTATTCACAAGAATTGTACTACCCTCACTAAAGAAGTATTTTACGCAACCCTTTCCAGCTTTATTTATCGTACGAAATTACTTGCGCTAATGCTAGTAACTTTCTTTAACAAATAAAGAAGTGCAATGTAGTTCTAAGCGGACTGCATGATGTTTTTCCCTGATAGATCTTTTCGCTGTTTTAATCTTTTAGTTACTCTACAAATTTGGTTGCAGAATCGCTACAAATAAAAGTGTTTGGCTATATTCGCACATGTGAACACACTTTGCTGACATTAAAGCTCCTCCACATGGGAACATCCAAGCAACAAGAGACTCGACTGTGGAAAATAGCCCATAAATCAATTGGGATTTCCACAGCTCCACTTTTAAGTTTGTCTTTGAATTCCTTGCCCACACAAGCCGGCATTTCAGCTTCGATGTTCATCTCTGGAATACAAGCCTTTCAAAAATGCTTCACGGCGAGCACTCCTTCATTTCCGCCCACTTTACTTGTATGTTTTCAGTCACTTCAAGATATAAAATTCTTATAATGAATGTATCCAATTCACAAGTGTGTTAACTCTACGAAGATGAAAGCCATGATTAGTTTACCATTTATTCAAAGACTATTAGTTTTTTATAATGATAGCCTGGCATACTCAATGGCACCCATTCCTTGTGTCACACACTCTTGGATTGACAGCTTTAAATCTTTCTGATCATTGATTTTTTAATAAAAATGTCAAGACTGGTCTGTTATAGAAACTCCCCGAAAAGGCTTTATTTGAGATCACCTTGAAATTATCTTAGCTAAATCTGCTTAGTAACTATCATAGTTAGATCTACTTAATAACTTTCATAACTAGATCGCCTCAGTAACTATCATTGTTAAATTTGCTTAGTGATTATTATAATTAATGTCAACACCTGCCTAGCAATTAGTTAACAAACTTAACATCAAAAATAACCACGTAAGATTTCTCCTATGAGCTTGTCATTAAAAACTCACAGCAAAAATATTCCAATCATTAATTCGTGTCCTTTTCTGCACCTTCTTTACATTTTATCTCGTTAATTTGATTAGCTCGCATTTATTTTTTTAGTTTTTCTTCTTTACTCAACTTGTACCTTTTAATTTTCTGGAAGGACTCAAGCACACAATACCTCCTTCTCAGAGGCTGCCTCTTGTAGTCCTTGTAGTCCTCATCCACAAAATCTCATGTTCTTCCCATATGGCGAAGCTGATCATGAGGGACAATAACGTATCAAGTCTAAAACAAGCGTCCCCAGGACAATAATAATTTAAAATCAATCGTAATGATTCAGTGGCACAGGGCTACGGCTTTCCTCTCTGCCACGCTCCGGAATTGTTCGTCAGATTGAACAGGGTAGTCTCAAACGTTGAATTTTATGAACGCGCTCGAGAACTTGTACTTTGAAATATGGCCGATTATCTCAAGAATAAATTTGAATGCGAATAGCCTAGAACCAATGGACGGCTTGAGAACCTAAAAGCTTTCCTTGGAACCTGTAGACGTTTTTCAAAGCCCTTTAGAAATAATGGGAAATTGCTGTCCTCCTCATACGGTCGCGTAAAAGATGCTCCAGGAAGCGGAAAGAATTTTTTTGTCCAGCATAAATTGAAGGTAATATTGATGGCATGTTTGGAGTGCAGGGCTGACTGAAATTTTTCCAGAGAGATATTCTTCAGTACCGGCCAACTATAAAGAAAAACTAAGATTTTACGGCAATGAACTCGAGAGATCAAAAATGATTTTGGAAACTAATAAATGTTCCTTCCATTTAAAGGGAAGTAGCATTCAGACTTGAAGCCTAGTTACAATTTCTTTACAAGTAGGGTCGTGGGGAGAGATTTTATTGATCATTTCAAAAATTCTTTTTAGTTCGATTGGCTTCAGAAGTAGAGGTACACCGACTGATTTACTTGTTCCATTTTCAGGTGAGCTCTCATGCTAATTAATTTCGAAGCATTTTCAAGCATTGAACATTTTTCTGGCGCACTTTTGCACAAAATAAGAGACCAAACAAATGTCTCTGTGGACATTTTGTTTTTACATTACACTGTATTTTTTCCTCGTCCCCACGATAATAAATAGTTCAAACTGCCTTGTCCTAATATATAGACGAAGTAAATCAAGGTCGAATAATTTATTCCCTTGTGGAAAGAACATTGAATTAAAACCAGATTCAACTCACAAAGTCAAAAAGTTGTGTGATACAGAGCAGCCATTACTACATAATTTACTAGAGCAAGTACAGCCATCACTAGTTTACTAGGGCAAGTACAGCGATCACTACATAATTTATTAGGGCAAGTACAGCCATTACTACATAATTTACTAGGGCAAGTACAGCCATCACTACTCAATTTACTAGGGCAAGTACAGCGATCACTACATAATTTACTAGGGCAAGTACAGCCATCACTACTCAATTTACTAGGGCAAGTACAGCGATCACTACATAATTTACTAGGGCAAGTACAGCGATCACTAATTTACTAGGGCAAGTACAGCCATCACTAATTTACTAGGGCAAGTACAGCCATCACTAATTTACTAGGGCAAGTACAGCGATCACTAATTTACTAGGGCAAGTACAGCCATCACTAATTTACTAGGGCAAGTACAGCGGTCACTAATTTACTAGGGCAAGTACAGCGGTCACTAAGGCTCGTCCAACGAGCAATTTTCTCACAGCTTAAATAGAATGAGTGTTTTCTAAATTTTATACCCAGTCTTTGATAAAACTGAAAAATTACAATTTTACGTCACCAGTTTCAAGTATTTATTTATGGTATATGTTTTGAATCTAAAATATGTGCGGCAAAACACTGCTGCTGTCACTGACAGCTGATGAGTGGGATGCTTACGATCTGCCAGCTCTGACTGCCAGCACTGACTGCCAGCACTGACTGCCAGCCCTGACTGCCAGCGCTGACTGCCAGCACTGACTGCCAGCACTGACTACCAGCCTCAAGTGCCAGCGCTGACTGCCAGCCCTGACTACCAGTCTCAGTGCCAGCGCTGACTGCCAGCACTGACTACCAGCGCTGACTGCCAGCACTGACTACTAGCCCTGACTACCAGCCTCGAGTGCCAGCGCTGACTGCCAGCCCTGACTACCAGCCTCAGTGCCAGCCCTGACAACCAGCCTCAGTGCCAGCGCTGACTGCCAGCACTGACTGCCAGCACTGACTACCAGCCCTGACTACCAGCCTCAGTGCCAGCCCTGACTGCCAGCGTCCGAGGCTGTGCCTTGCATGGAGAACAGCATGATTTAGTTACGCTGTCAAGCTCCCAGATTTGCTGGACACTAAAATGCAGAGCAGGAACTGGACTCAGTGAGCTGGTTTAGGTCTGTGGAAGGGAGCTTAATACTCAGAAACACAGGCTTCGCACAGCAAGTACTGCTTGAGCTGATGGTTGAAAGGAGACTTGCGATTGTGGTTTGGGCTTCATGTTTTGAAAAGGACTAGGTACTGAGAAACGCTTGACATTGTGAAAGGAAATGAAAATTATGGTGTAATAAGTAATAGGCAATATGAACAGGTGCAGGGAAAGGAAGAATTCAAACAGTAAACGTTTGTGTCATCGTTAATTGCGATGGAGAATTATGAGCCAAAAATAATTTCAAAAAAAAGTTAGTTAAAATTATTCTATTTGTGTGATAGGCTTCACAAGAGATAAAGCACTGGGCTTTACAAAAAAGGTTAATGTGAATACACTATGAATGATGAATTACTCAAAAGCCTACACTGACGTAGTCGGAAGTGAGATGAATGTCTTTAAAAAACTGATTCCAGAAAAAACACGTTTTTTATTTCAGTGATGAGTAACGATATATCATGTCATGAACAACTCTTTGAAAATAGTGTTATGGAAAAAGTAGGAGTGTCAAAAAGGACGAGGGTGATGAGTTTCAACACTTGTAATAGCAAACACCGCTTTGATGTTCATCAAATTATGGCCCCATGCCAACTCTTCAAATTACACAAACACCAGAATATCTCTATAAAACCATCATTTGAAGTCATTATTAGTGCTCAAATTTCTAAAGGAAATATTTTTTTGAGCTATACATATTTTGTGAACACTTTGAGAAATCTCGCGACAAAAATAAGTCACTTCTTCTCATGCATTTAACCCTGCAAGCGTTTGTGACATCACTAACATTTCGCGTCAGGACGCAAAAAATTCACTGGCATTCATAGTGAAGTTCCAGTAAATTCTCCTCAGTAACTGAGCAGCAAGTGCCTCGGCCGTGATGCTCAAAGTTTTCCATTGAAGCAGCAGGGTTGAGCCGTCGACGCTAGACGGGCCAAGCAAGTGCTTGGCAGAAGGAGCGATACTTCCGAGTCAGAAGAAGAACTGCTTTTGAGTTCATGCAAGACCGTGGAAAAACGTAAATATAATAAAGTGAAGTAAGATAGAGTAAGTTACTAGAAGCATAAAATGAACTACAAATACTATTTTACTATAGTGGTTGTTTCTTTCGCAGTTTAATAATAATCGTTTAGCCGACAGTAGGAATCGAACCTTGCACTAAGCTAGTCAGTCGTTTAGTGATCTCACTGTGCCTCTACGCAAACTATACAACAGTTAAACACACTTCCTCACTAATAATTCTACATTATGTGAAAACTATAGTAACATCAATGCATCAAATATATGGCTGATAAGTTGTGTGTGTTTCTATGGAAAAATTACTGACTTTCTTCATACGATTAGTAGACGTCCCACGTGCAAATATTTTTCCCTTCAATTTTCTTGATTTCTCAATCCGTGCGCCATCTGACAATCTATTAAGTTATTGTGTCGAAGATAAATCCTGATTTCTTATATTAAAGTGTACAACTTAAACTTTTTAAGACTACCTCCATGAAGTCCATGCATAACTCGGTTTAGGTTAGCATAACTCGGTTTAGGTTAGCATAGTTCGGCTTAGGTCTGCATGTTACAAATCATGAAATGTACTCGTATCAGCCTGAATTTTGCTCAGTCACTTTTTAGATACAAATAATCAAGAAGGGGGGAAGATAATGAATGTATGCTAGCTGCGACCAGTACAGATGGAGGAAAGGTCGAATAATGTATTCCAATATATGACATATGTATTGAAAGTATGATGCAAGACACGTTATACAAGATAGAAAGTGCAGAGAAGACCTGTTATCGTCATCACCTGCCTCCTGCAAGATCGCTGGATGAAGTATAAGTCAAAAGTACATTTTTTGAAACAGAAGCCTCAAAATTAGAGATCACAAATCGAATACTGTCAGTAGCACGTGTGCGGAATACATATGCTGCACATGATTAAAATTTCGGTGTTTACTGACCTGATATTTCACGTAAGTTTCTGGATTTTTATGAAGGTTTTACACATACCTGCTCTGGTCAATGCACTCTATTCAGACTACACAGACACCAGCCGACACTCTGCCCTGCTCTTCTTTCAATAATCGAGTATAGATGAACGCTCAGTCAACCTTGCACTCGTCCTTATTGACCCACCGGAACTGGAACATCACAAAAGAAGGGCGTTTGGCAGACAAGTTTCGTCATCTCCGAAATTGAGGTGGGACACTCAAGTAGACTGCATGCTACAAAAACAACGAAACAAATATGTACTACGTATCAGTTTAATTTCCTTGATAAATTAGCAGTATCTTTGGTCAATCACAGCATATGCTACGATAATTTATTGAACTATCCAGAAATTTGCATTAATCCCAGCAAAAGACAGAGCGAGAGGAGTTCATCAAGATACAATGCATCTAGATGTGTCAGAATACAACATAAGTCTGGTGATGAGCCTGCATGTTGAACTTATCTAATCAGTAACACCTGTTGCAGGTGATCTTCACTGTTGGTACTACGCTTGAGTGAATTACAAGTACACGAACCTACAGTAATCGCGCCTTTTTAAGCAAGTAACGTAAGACACACGCGATGTTCGTGAGCGAAGAGGCCACGCAAGGAAGACACTCGTGTTTTTCAGTTTTTTTTAGGTTTGCCCGAATGGAGAATTCTTCCCGGGGCATAAAATTTAATGAGTTACGCACAGCGTGCTAAGGGGAACGCCAGCAGCGCTGCTGCTCGTAAATTTAAAGAACATGCGAGGTAAATTGCGCTTAGAACTCGACAAATGAGCTCAAATTGGCCAAAACTCAGCAGTTGCAGATATAGTGAGGAGGTCGTGCTTGCCTGCGAGCTCGTTCTTACTGATATCTAAACAACAGCTCGGATTAAAATACACGTTAAAAGTACCTGTACGCTCCAGCACTTAATTCTATCGAGTTTATTTGCGTCATACTTTTTCTATCGTGCTTAGCTGGGTAGTTCAAGTTCAAGACATTAATGTGGTCGATAAAATTCAGAAATAGACAAGCATTATGGACAGAAGAATATGACTAACTTAACACTTCAGGATTTAATTGTAGTTACGTTCTGTGAGCTGTGCAAAGTGCGGGCTTACTTCACCTCTGTTCACCAGCAACAATTCTTGATGACATTCCGGTTTTAGTTTCGATCTCCCGACACACAAGCGCGTCTCATACACACCAATTTTCTTCAGTCTCAACCGGAGTGAGGCAGAGACATATTAATGCGTACTAAGGCATGGTAGTTTCTGGAAAGCAAAAGACTGCTTTTAAGGTCATGGTACTCTAAGGGAGTAGAACTACTAATAAGGTCCTGGGCGCTCCAAGCAGTGATGGGCCTGCCAATAAGGTCATGGCCTTCTAAGCAGAAATAGGACTACTAATAAGGTCATGGTGCACTAAGTAGGACTACTGATGCTCTCACGACGATGGTTTTATTGCTCGATTATTTTTGTTTCTCTCTGCACTATTTTAAGTCACCCATTGACAAAGTCAGCCTCTTTTAAATTTGCTTTGAAAAAATTCTGGCGGGTTTTGGTTTTCTGTTTTTGTTATTCGTGTGCAGTGACAAGCGTTTAATAATTTCCAGACTAAACATTTGTAAAAACTTGCAAAAGATGAAAAATGTCATCGTTTCCAATTAATTACCAGGTTTGTTCACTCTTTGCACAGCGAAGTTTACGTTTCATGGAAGCAAATAACAATTTCTTCAATGAAATATTTCGAATAAATTTTCAAGTTTCTCAGCATTGCAATTAGACCCAATGGATAAAAGAGCTTCTCGGAATTATTAGCTGACGCATCGTTTTTCCATAATGATATGAAACTTAAATTACGATGCAATAATTGAATTGTAAAATGAAAAACCTATAACCTGTGATGAGACACGACTGATTTGATTGCGTCGTGACCAACACAAACTTTACTTTCATGTGAGAAATTTTCAAGCTTTACACTAATTTGTAGTGCGTTTCAACTAGCTAATTGAATTAATCAAGTAGTGTTTGTATTGTTGACCTATCGTATCCATTCATTAAAAATGACCTACATGCATTGTATTGACCAATGGATGGCAATAAGCTGCAAACTTCAGGCATATCAGACATTTTAGAATCTTTTGACCTAGTGTTGCTCATCTTTTACACAGAATAACAAAATTCATTCGATAAAAATGTTCACTATTGATATTGTTTATACTGTTTGTTCATAGTATTAGTATTGTCTGAATTTCAGGGGCCTACATAGGCTGCTTCAATTTTATGTTAAAATTACCTACTTTATTAATTTTCCGCTACTCTACTTCAAACCCACAATTTAAATTACATTTCCGTTCCTCAAAGCCCATTTTCTGTGGCATGTGAGGGGTAGCGCTTGCGTGCTGCACGTAACGCACACACAGAAAGAGTTTACAAAGCAGCAACAGTAAACCAACTGAAAGTATAAGCTCGTAGGTTTCTGTCACCGCAGGTATACTTGTACGTTGGTATTAGTATGCAGGTTACGAAGAGCTGAACTCATTGTTGGATCGAGGCTCAGAAGAAACGGTCAGTTAAACGGGAATTTTCTCACCTGAGGCAGTTTGGTTTTCCAATTTCTTCATTCTTTATCGTTTTTTATGCCCTCCGATAATACAACTCTCCAACAACACCAGGTTTATGACACTATTTACACGCTTTGAGGTGCCAATACGAAACAGGGCTTCTCCGTGTGAGAAGAAAAGCTCACTTTTATTTCTGTAGGCATGGCCCTGTGCATCAAGACAACCACGAATACCTTAAAAAAGGAGAGCCTTTGTTAATTTTTTTACAATGAACAATGGATGTCTACAGTTTTCTCAATGAAATAATATTTAGATGGATCAGTTGTTAAATGAACCTTACATCGCAACAGTGACCTGCTACATCAACCTAGACTTGCTGTATTAACCTACAAATATGAATTTTCTACCTGCAACAAAGCGAAAATATTATGTCTAATTCATGTCCTAATTTTTAACTAATCCAGACAATATGCATGCTCACTTGCATGCCTCATAATCTTGCTTTATTGGGAGACTCAATTATTTACAGTTTACACTTAAAACTTGACTCAAACTCGAGGATTGAAACTCGAAGGCGTTTCCCCATGCCACGCCTATGAGCTAAGTAACACGCAATTCTCATCATTCTTCTTGCACGAACGCCTAAACACCAATATTTTATAGAGTAAGTTTCCTGTTTTCTTTGATATTTGGCCTTCAAACTTGGAAAAATATTTTCGTATCCTTACGAACTACTACTTTGGTAGTTTCTCTGCATACTTTCCTCTAATGTCCAAAATGTCTAACGATTTTTCTTTACTAGTTTACGTTCTTGCTTTCCTCTGCCTGTAGGGAATCAGCTTGCCCATGTAGTAATAGAAATTACCCACCATTTTCCCTTATTATTTCGTCATAAGAGACGTCAAAACATCTTAGTAATGTAATACATTTACAAATTACCACCCCGTTTCCCCCACACGTTTAGCCCATGGAGGTATCAAAACACCCTGTTATATTTTAGTATAGTTGAGAATTACTCTACTGTTTTTCCTCTACATTTGGCCGATAAAAGCCAAAATACCCTAGTATACCATGGTATTCATTCAAATTCCTCCCCCGTCTCCCGTACATTTCGCTCATGGAGTTGCCAAACACCCTAGAAAGTTCTCTACTATTTCCCAGTACACATTAATGAATTACTCTACTGTTTCCCTGTAGACTCCGGCCATGGAAGGGCCAAAACACTGTCTATGAGCACGCAGTGCAGCATTGTCCGCTCGTGCACAGTGGAGATCTCGAAGTGACCAGACTGCGCTGGCCGAACTGGTCCTCAGGTCTGCGTTTAGTCCACTCTTTCCAAGTCGTATATCTCAGACACAACGCCGTTAATGGGCGTGTTCCGGTTCGAGTTTCCGTAGGACGTAAACAAACCAATATTTTCGAAAGGCCTTAGCCTCTAAATTGCACAGCTTCTGCCGAGCAACAAGAGGCGTTTAGCAATTTTTTCGCTCATTTTCAGTGAACACACGAGGGCTTTTGCGCGCTTCCAAAACTTGTGGCGTATTTTCAACCTTTTTTCACTAGGAGAGCACCGTGAAAGAATTAAAGTTGGCAGGGAATTAAATAACAAGCAGAAATGCTTCAACATGTGAACTTGTTGTGACCGAAAATTAGTAAACCGCATTAAGTTTCAAGTAATTAGGGGAAAACATAGCAGTCGTTTATGTTTTTGTTGTGTGTGTCAGAAATACACAATTAACCATCAGGTTCTGAAGCTGATATGATTGTGCAAGACTCAGAAAAAGGTCTGTGAAAACGCCGTACTTTTTCCACCGTACAAAAACTTGTAACGCTTCAAATTCTTAAATTTCATGAAAACATTAGTCTAACGTAGCAATTGTGACAGTACAGGGAGGTGTAAAGTAACGCCTCCTTTTAGAAAATCATTAACAAAAATTATAAAAGGTAAAGAGATCGAAATAATTGTAAACGATAGAAAAAAAAATGAAGTTTGATTCATAATTAAGTTTGTTCATTCATTTCGTACTTAATTAATTAATTAACAATTTTTTCTAAAAAAGGGGTGTTAGTTATCGCTCATCCTATACTTACAGAGAAGGTTAAACTGAAATATTTCAATACGGGAGTAAAAAGATAGCTGGTTAATTAATAAACAATATGAGATTAGCACAAGAATATTATTATAATTGTTATTGGCAAAATTATACAGAGTGTCCCAAAAAAGTTAACCGATATTTTATTATTATTTATCTATATTTAAAATATCAACTGCACGCAGAAGATAAATGATAAATATATAGATGGCATAATACTAGAACATTTATCAAATGCATGCAATCAGCTAGTGGTTTATTCGGAGCCTCTGGATTATGAATGCCAAATGTTTTCTCCAGTGTGATGCATTATAAAGATTTTGCTCAATGTTTTCATTTCGATGCCATACCCAAGTGCTCTGAAATTATGTCGCTCGTTGAGATTCAGTAATGCGTTAATCACCACTGGCCTAAAGTCCACCAAAATTATCACAGCATAGATGCTTTGAAATTCATTTCCCTGGAGGCAGACGTGCGCGGCACACAATAATTTAGAGCTAAGTTGACGTTAAAAATTATTATTTTCTTGGCAACGGAATTTCCTACACCCTACGCCATAATGCAAGAACAAACAATGCGCGGATGTCAGCAGCAGCAAATAATTTTTCAGCTCAATGGGACTTGATTTCTTGGACTGCTGCCACGGAGCCCGTACCTCATGTGTCTTTTTCAGGAAGAGATAATTTATTAAAACTAAGCTGAACTAACAAATTCAAACAAGTCAAAACTATTAAATAGTTTAGAATTATATGATATCTAAAAACATAGATTCCTCATTTTCTTCGGAAAACAAGGAATATTTTTGTAACAGACAGCTCCCTTTCTCATACCGTGCCAGTATACTGTAGTCCCACTCTTTTAAACGCTAACAAAAGACCGAAGACTCGCCTGACATTTCCCAGCGGTTGACACTTGTATAATTCAAGGGAATGTGTGCATGTTCGTGTCGCCAATGGCCCGTAAAAGAGACATACTGGCAGGCCTTTTAGTGCCACAATTCGGCATTTAATTTGAGCTGAATTGCGACGTGACGGCCTTCTGTTGGCTGAAAGGAGGCAGGGGTACATGATAATAAATGCGGACGATGTTATTCTAGCATCAAAAGGAGAGGCCGTGTGAAATTTACGTACTCCGAGGAATGATTGATGAAGTTGAATTCACAGACAGAACTGTACTAGTTAGTGCAATCAGCGTTGGGGGAGTGGACCTCGTGAGCCGTATAATCATTTTAAAAATAGAGACAATTTCATAGCATGAATGAAGTTAAATAAAAATGGATGTGTTATTCGTCCCTAAGAAATGAATGTAAAGGGTTTTATTTTGCTTGAAGAATGACGAATATGCAGAGGGCATTTAAATGAAAAAAATTTTATATAGAACATAAATTTAAAAAGGATGTGAAATTTTTTCAATCGAAAGGAATCACTGAAAAGCTGAAAAGTTATTCTCGATGCAAAGCAAGCATGCGCTTGCTCTGAATGAAGCACCTAAAGGAGTTCTCACTGAAAGTATTCCCTCAAAATTGAATGTTTATTCATAGATGCATAGAAGCCTACAACATATATAAAGTTAGACAAGCAACGATCAGCAAGCGTATGAGAGGGTAAACATCAAGCGTAACGCTAAAACTATGATGTTTAACAACAAGAGAAATACAAGTAAATAGGTAGACAAGCAACAAACAAAATACTAATAATAAGAGACTAAGCAACAAGCTAGACACAGAAAAAAGAGTGGTTAAAATTAAGCGTAAAAACAGCAAATAGAATATACAACGAGCGAGACACTTTAAGTTGGAGGGGAAACTACGAGGCAATATTAGGGTAAACAACGAGCGAGACACGAGTTAATAGGAGGGTAAACAACGAGCGAGACACGAGTTAATAGGAGGGTAAACAACGAGTGAGACGCGAGTTAATGGGAGGGTAAACAACGAGTGAGACGCGAGTTAATGGGAGGGAAACAACGAGCGAGACACGAGTTAATGGGAGGGTAAACAACGAGCGAGACACGAGTTAATGGGAGGGCAAACATCGAGCGAGAAGCGAGTAAATGGGAGGGTAAACATCGAGCGAGACACTTTAAATAAGGGGGTAAAAAATGAGCGGGACTCTATAAATAGGGGATAAAGAACGAGCGAGACACGAGTAAATAGGAGGGTAAACAAGAGAGACATCAGTAAATAAGATGGTAAACAACTAACAACAATGGAATTATTGACAAATGAATTCTCCATTAGAAAAAAACTCTTGAATTCATGTCCGTTTTTAAACAAGTAACTCTCACTCGAATGAAGCATTAAAGCTATCTTAAGATCATCATTTGAAAGCTCTGAATTGTGTAATTTGTTATCGACTTTTGTGATTATTTGTTGCTCATGAGAAACACTAATAAATCTTGACAGCACTTGAGGCAACAAACCTTTTCGACGTGACCGAAATCAGTTCTCTTTGAACGTTTGTAAATTTCTTTTCTTGGCATCTAATTGTCCAGACCAACAAAAAAACTATTTATTCAAGCAAAGATGTTGAAGAAGAAGAGATAGAAAATATTTTAGGCTGAATCTTATTCAGGTAGAATATTAGAATGGAGTTTTTATGAGAACTGTTGGACGAAAGGAGATCATTTGTGTAAACAAGTTAGCAAAAAGTAACAAGGTTTTGAGATACATAAGCAAAATTTCTATGATGACATTGATTTCGACTAGTAAACTACTCACAGAACTAAACACACTGGCTTTCCCGTTCAGAAAATGACAATTTTTTTGCAGATAATTCAAAGCAATTGAATGACCTCGTACAAATGACTGAGGTCGGAAATAAGTCATACAAAACAGCTTCTGTTCCTTAATGAATCTTCGAGGGAACGTTAACCGGACTAAGAGAGCACGCAATCTGTCACGAACTCAACTAAAGGAGAAATGAACTGTCACACAGCTTCCTAACTCCGCGACTATTACTCATTAAATCCAATAAATTACCGAGTAATTACTCACAAAACTGAGTAAACTGAGTAAACACAGAACACTCAGTCCTGACGTAGCACATCATGATAGCTTACCGGAGCGTCGGACATGAGTCTTACTCCCCAAACTCAGCCCATGATTCGCACTGGAATGGGTCGTTCTCAACTGGTTTGTGAGACAGGCCTCACAGAGACCGCTGCCCTCAACTTGTGATCATCACCCCGCTTTGATGCCTGAAGTTACCAGGGAAGTGATGACTCGTGCCCATTTGCGTCCATGTCGTAACTCTTCAGTTTTTGCTGTACATCATTCAATTATACGCTGCAGTGCACTTGTAGTTGGTGCCGAAATGGTGTGTTGGTTCTAGAGCTTTTTATCAAAAGGGCATTTGCAACTAGAAATTTATACTTTTATAGTGAAACAAACCAGTGTGTCAGAGAAATCTTTTATTTTTTCCTAAGTTTGTTTCTTGGAAAGTTATGATTCTTTATTAGCAAAATTTATAAAATAAGAAGTTGTCAACTACCGATTGCGTAAGACGGGAAAACGCAGATGCTTTTCTTGACACGGACAAACATTTCATCATTTTGGGAGCAAGAAATAGTCTTTCACCTGCATTTAGATGGATAACTTTCACAATTTAATGACTTGAGGAAATTGGAGCTCTAGTTTCGCTACATAATTTGACAAGTGAGCAATTGGTAGCTTCAAAATGGGGCAACGCTTCTTCGTTTTATTAGAATAGAATGAGGGGACAGGAACGAGACTTTTGGCTCATTCTTGGGTCAGTATCCAAGTCTCATGCCGTAATTCTAGCCGCCGATGGTCATACACAAACCGACTACGGCGGCTGCGGGCCTAGACCCCGGGTCTTCCCACATCGCAAGCGGGTTCGCTCACCAGTCGACTCACCAGTACTGAGTAATACTTTTCATTCTGTTGCTGGAAAATATTTCACACACCATCACTGGTGAGTGACACACTAGTATTAATATACCATCACTGGTGAGTGACACACTAGTATTAATACACCATCACTGGTGAGTGACACACTAGTATTAACACACCATCACTGGTGAGTGACACACTAGTATTAACACACCATCACTGGTGAGTGACACACTAGTATTAACACACCATCACTGGTGAGTGACACACTAGTATTAATACACCATCACTGGTGAGTGACACACTAGTATTAACACACCATCACTGGTGAGTGACACACTAGCATTAACACAATAACTCGACTATGTCACTGTGTGACCCCCACCTTATGCCACAGAGAGACATTTTAAAACAAGGATGTTGAGTACCTTATTAATTTAGTCTTCTTAGGCGTTCATGTGCTGTGCGACCTCCATCTGGAAACTTTTCTCATTTTTCTTTTATTTCTCAAGTTCTTCATGAGAAGACTTTTCAACAAAATTTTAAACTTTTCAGCGTAAACTTTCAGGCCATGGACTGCCTGACCGTACGCATAATTAGGAGGTCAGGTTGGAGGGAGAGAGAGTGCATCTCTCTGTTACTAAATTACATATCTAAATACCCATCAACGTCCTTCTTTATTTACAGCCTGAAAATAGTTTGAATGATTTTGTAGGCAGACTTCAATGCAGCACGTTTTCAGTGGGAAATGGGTCAGTTAACAGCAAATTATAATACCTGGAAATAATCATTTTATACATTTTATGGAGTTTGTAATTTGTTTAATTAGCTCCGTTTATGAGGATATTGCATTTGTGAATATTTAGGTGGCGTCGCAAAGTAAACAACGACGAAGAATTTGAAATTAGAGGATTATTTCAGATTGTTTGCCGATGCTGTTCACTTTTGCTCCCGCGTGAACCCCAGCAAAGAACTATAGAGTTAGATTATTGAACTCGAATTCCAATACGAAAAAATCAAAATATAAAAACACTTTCCTTTTAACCATGTTCCACACGAACTTAGATGATGTAACAAAACTTCACAACTCTGTCAACTTTTTTCAGGCTGGTGGAATTCTCTGAAAATAGTTCCAGACGAACTCAGGTTCATCCTGTTCGTTCTCGTTCATTTTATTGACTCAAAAGTTTCTCCCTGCAAACTTCCACGTGATAATATAACCAGATAATTTATCAAACATTGCAAGCATTTCTTCCACTAAATATGCTCATATAAATATTAGTAAGTAAATTCGTTTATTTGATTTTTTACTTTATGGTTGGCGCAATCATTGTCCCTTAGCAATGATCAAACATAAACTGCTTGATCTGGCTATTTAAGTTCTTTCTAAGTGTACCGGATTTTCATTTACGGTCAAATGTGGCACTGCGCAGTTTTTAGTTTGTAATATTATTGGCCTCATTATTATTATCTTTGGAATTAGTGTCATTATTGGTATTATCATTTCGGCAAATAGTAGATCATATTTGCATAGCCTGTCCAGTACTGCTATTTGTATCATAACTATTACTAACACGAGCACCTGTACATGAGTTAAAACTAAAGGTCTGGTAGAGACAAAAACTACAAAATTACTTACGAACCAAAAATGACCGACACAATAAAATCTCGGCATCTCCAGACGCTGGAGCAGAACGCGGAAGTTCAGAAAGAAGATTTTTCTTGAACGTCCAAGCTTGGTCGAGAATTCTCATGTGTTCAGTATATTTATTGTGACAATGAATAAAGTTAGCAGTTCTTTTCAGCAAGATGGTCGTAAAGTCAAGGAATATACTACGTCGCCTTCTCCTGTGTCTGGAGAGGCAGAGGTAAATAACTATTCTGTGTATGTGCCATACATACATAAGTATGTGCTTGCGCTGTCTCATTCTTTACTACACAATGGAACCAGAGATCTAATAAAGAATGCTATCCTCTTCATTGGATGGAAGACAATGCAAGTATTTAGCATATGGTACACGGCAAGAAGATGAATAAAACAAATCTATTTCTTCAAATCGGGAACAAAATAAATTAATGGTCAGTGAATTTACCTTCACAGCATACAGAAAAAATCCAAGGTTTCTGTCGAAAAGGTATCATGATTAAACGTTCTCTTTCCAGGGAACGTCAAAAATCTCCAAATGATTTAGAGGGAAAAAACTCTATTGCTTGCCCAATATCTATGCGTTTTTTTCTGATTACCATGGAACTCCATGCAATATCAGCTCTTTCTTCCAGTGAGCCCAGCCAACCAAAATCAGGCTTAAGAGGATATTTATAACGACACGGGATACATTAAAAAAACAATCAAGCCACTCGTAAAACCTCGTGAGGACAACTCAAGGTCTACAGACTTTGTAGGGACTGAGGCAAACCCCTTTTACTTGTCTGCCTTCATGTGAGCTTATTCATCTCCTATCTTAGTCTTTTACCCACGTCACTGTCCCATAATATGAGAGAAAAGAACAAGGCCGCCAAGTTTAAGTGCCTTGGCTTATTTGCGACGGATTTATGCGTGTTTTCTGCGCCCTGCAAAACCATGGGCTATAATTCCCTCACCACGACACTCTCGAAATATTTATTTGTCGCAAAGCTGACGCTAAGCGAAGTTTTTTAAGCAACGTCGGTCTCAGTTTAAAACGAGAATTTGTGAGTCCTCTGTGTTGAGCGCCGCTGCAAGCCGTAGGCGGGCAAAGATCAGCTATGCAAATTTGCCTTTTTTTAGATAGCATTCATTACTTTTCCTGTGATGATTGAAATGAATGAAAATATTATGCATTTAAATTTTTACTTAGTATTGACACCAAATTTTATGTAATGAATATTATTAAACATTCTTATATCCGTATACTGGGTGAGCCGCAAAAATTTTACAGATTAGAGACGCTTGCAGTAGAAAATTCGAAGCTCTGTGATGGATGCAGGATGATGCTCCTCGTCGCTGGAAATTGATAGCAAGTAATGTTCTCCGAGCAGCCTTTAACAATCGTAATGTTAGACTTATACACCAAAAATAATTGTTTTCAAGATAGCTAGCTCTGCCACCGAGTGATTCCTTCTTGCAAGGAGTGTGTCAAGTCACAAGTATACTCAAGAGCTCCTTTAGTTATGGATGACCTCAGCCAACGAGTTGAAAACAAGATGAACGCTCTGAAGAACGCACCTGAACTTATCAGAAAAGTCATGCGGAAACTAAAGCAGAAATGTCATGATTATGAAACGAAAAACGATTGCTAAGTGAAGTATAGACGAAAGAAAATATCTTTACCCAATAAAAATCCGCTCATCTGTTATAAGTTTACCTATTGCTAGAAACTTATACTTATTTCATGAAAACATATATCAAAAAGGTTTCCAATTTATGCGTAAAATAAGGCAAACTGTGGGAAATTCATTAATTCATTATTCATGTGTGAAATTCGTGACACTCAAAGTCATAGTTCTGGTTTTTTTGTCCCCCTCTGCATTGAGTGAACTTTTATTCAGCTTTTTAGGTAACGCTTCGTTTTGCATTCTGCATGGCTGATTGTGAGATGGTGGAAAAAATATTCTGAAAATAACCAGACTCACCATTTTTACGCACAACTTGTTGCATTTTGAGGCACATTCACAAAAAGTTTTCCCTTACACCCAGAGTCTCCCCCTTCCTTCCTCCTAGCAATGCACACACACATTTTCAAGCGTGACACAGCCCACAATTTGATGCTATAATAAAAGACAACTACCAAGTATAAAATCCATCACCGACAGATGGCTCAGAAATATAAGCGATGTGGAGAATTTCGATCAGGGAACTAACTGACAAGGAAGGATGACAAGGTAAGGTGAGATGAGACAGGGTGAGGTGGGGTAAGATATGGCCAAGGGAGGTGACACAAAGTCAAGCTATTTGAGACATAGCAAAAAGAGGTGGAATAAGATAGAAAGATGGACAAAGTGAAGTGAGACAAAGTGAAGCGAAGTGAGACAATATGTAACTATTTGAGACAAGGCAAAAAAGGTAGAATAAGATAGAGAGAGGTGATACATGACAAAGTGAAGTGAGAGAAAGTGAAGCGAAGTGAGACAATATGAAACTATTTGAGACATGGCAAAGTGACAAAACATGATACAGTGAGGCAAGACAGGGTGAAGAAAAGTAAGACAATGCTTGCGAACGTGGAATGACTGTCGAAGACTAATCATAACCAGGATGGCTACTAAGTTTACTTGCGAACGTGCAACATAGCTGAGTATACGAATTTTTTATCAAGAGCAAGGCAGTTTTGCTTATAAAATCATTGCCTCTTTTCATTTCTTATTGTAAAAATATCAGTCATGAGGTGTGTATTTTGGTAACATGATTACCATCCTCCATGAAATAAGATCATGAAATTTTGAACTGTTTGATGAATCAAAGAAATTTTTCCGACACTTCAGGCTGGTGAGTCTTAAGATACATATTTTATCGCCTGGCACCGATATCTCCCGCCATGTTAACAAAAACATAATAAAATAATAAGAAATAAAGTTGTTTCGATAGTTTGCCCCTTTGAAACCGAAAAAATGAACCAATCTCTGTTAAAATGGAAATAGTTTCTTCTTAATCTGTGTTCAAATTAATGAATGGAATATTTATTCACTTCTTTCTTGTGTGTTGAAGTTTTTACTTCCATTTGTGCATGTTTCATAATTGATTCTTAGCTATTCAGCATCAGGCAGGTTTTTCTTAGTTTACAGTTTCATATCCCTGTATTTTACTCCTGTTCTCAAGTTCAATGAATGCTGTCACAAGCCTCTCTAAGACCGTAGTTATCTCATCGAAACTTGTTTTGCATGTTAATGTCCCCTTGAGCTGTGGTGGAAAGAGTGCCTGCGTGTGTGGACATGTCAGTCAAGGATTTTTGCTCCTCTGTAGGGCAATTTTCTAGAAAAATAAAAGGCAAACTTCTCTAAGACTTTAAATAATTTAGTTCGAGCAAGAAAAAGTGAGACATGTCTTGCATGATAACGAGGAAAATGAGACTACTCAGGCGAGAAATGTGTCACTGGAGTGTTTTTTAGTGTTAGAAGAGCTTGCTGGATGCACTTTTAATCAGACTGGGGCTTGATTCGGGGTAAAAGAAAATAGGGTAGATCTCTTATAATCTTGAATGCAATTCTATCTAATTGGAGTAGTTAATTTTTCGGATTGATACGTTTATGCTTGATTTGACTAAGTTAGAAAACAAAATACATTAATCCCTGCAAATACACTTTTCAATATAATTTAAACAATTTATCTCTTTCTAATAGGTTAAATCCTGCACCTGCACTATGTTAACTGTAACGCACACCCAAATGTAAAACCTTTTGTTCTTTATTTCTTGTACATCATTCTTCATTTGATTGGGTGCTCATTCAGAACGACTGCACACTTGCAACGCGAAGTTTATCCTTTGCTCTCATCAATAACTTGTTCAAATTCCACTGAGCTTTTCACTGTGCTCCCCACCGTTGAAAGTATCATTATTTTCCACTTGTATCCTTTGCGTGCATTTCTCATACGTAATTGTCACATACCCGGCGCTTTGAAGATTCTACTTTTACACATGGTACTTGTATACGACTGTCACGTGGTTATCATGTCTCTTGCAAGCATTACATGCTATACCTTATCTCTATTTTATTATTTATTTCTTTTTAATTTCACCTTTCATACACCAGATTATCTTACAGTCAAACTCTGTAAGTTTCGCTAAAATTAGCTACCGTGTTGCTGTTTAACGCATTTTTTTCTTCCAACCAAATCTTTAGTTTGACAAATTGCTTCCGCACCAACCCAGTTACCATACTTGTAAAGTAATGTACACTAATCTATATCAACCACTGCAACCACTCATTTCTACGTCTTCCCTCAAAAACACATCCTCTTTTTTTATTATCAAAGTAGGTCTCTCAATAATATAGCTTTTTACGATGTCACTCATGCACAACTAACAAGTGGGGATGGAACACAAGCCGTGATTTTTCTAAATCTTTTGTATGGTTGCTGAACTTTTCTTGTAGCTGGCACAGTTCTATTGGGGCTAGTACATAGGGTGAGAGATCAGGGCAATCAATAAATAACTATTCTTTAAGGAATAAAAAAGTGCATTTTGCAAACACTCTCTCCCCTATCCAAGTCTGTACTCTTACGTATTCACATACTGTGAAATAGCATCGTCTTCTCTAAGTCATACTGTGATTCATGCACCTATATTCAAAGACCATTTCCCAGTCACATTTATTTTCTCTGCATTTTATTTTCACTTTATTAACACTTTATTTCCTCTGCTTCATTTGAGGATTTCAGTAAGTAATTTCAGGTGCGCATGGGTGATTTGAATAGCAAAAAGATAATCGTCTGTTGTCTGTTCGATCATTTGTTGAAAATTGTTAAGCTGATAGCAGTTTTTCTGCAGTTATGTAATTCTATTATCGAGTTATCTTTATAAGGTGCCGCTCCTCATATTTTTGTTAAGTATAAATCCCTACAAGTCAAAGGAGAATAGAAAATTGAAACTTATTTTACGTTTACTTTTGTTAATGCGTTAATGTTTTTTATGGCAACATGGAAGAAAATTTAGGTGCGACAATATTATAGCAACCCCTATTGCATTATTTGGGTTACATGCCGGCAAAATAAAGGGCGAGTCATTAAGAGGGATCAAAATTAGCAATAATTTAAGCAGTGTTTGTGGGGAAAATTTACTGATTTTACAATTTTGTTAATATGTTATGGATTATGAATTATGGAATATGTTATTTGAGTCATAGCAATTATGTACGAGAGATAATATTGTCTTAACTAGTGGACTCAATTCACGATCAACATTTAAAATCGAACCAAATTATTGGAATACCCTTTATGTATGATAGTTTGTTGGAGTCCCATGATTTAGGAAAATTTAGCTTTCAATTGCACGTCTCTTCGGCTTTTCATATTATAACATGCTTTTTCTAACAAGATTGTCAATGTTTGACCGCAGATTTCACGATAATTTTGGATGTGAATAGAAATTTTCACCAACTCTTTGTGACTATAGGAATACTTTCGCAATTTTTCGGTAAATATTTCCCTGAAATTTAGATATTTGACGAATTAATTTCGTTCTAAATAGTCAACTTCATGTTTCTGGACGTTGCCTAATTCGCTTCTTCTAACTTCCTTCACCTGCCAGAAGTATACGTTAATAATGTTATAACTGAAATATTTGATCTTCACGAAATAGTCCAACCCCGAAATTATTTCAGACGGACAGCTTTAGTTCACTTTGCCCGCCGTCCATCAGAGTACCAACACCCTCATTTAGAGATAGTTAAATATTAGGTGTTAAATCCGTAGACTTTTATCCAGTTTAAATGTTCTTTAACACATTTTCTGGGAAGTGACCCACCAGTGGGTCACTTAGGTTAGGTTCTGTAATTTTTTCCAAGTCTTTTAGTGTCTATGTGTACGAAGTAAAGATTTGCACCGGCTAGGCAATCGCAGGAAACGTGTTGAAATAGTGAGAAATAGACGCTGAGAAACACATTCCTGCGCGAAAATTTTTACAAATTAAAATTTGCATATCTATTTGTTCTACTAAATTCGAATCGTTATGATCATATCCTATATAGATATAGAATTTAACCCTCTTATTTATTTCATTTAAACTCACCCTCAAGAATGTACGTGAAATGAATAAAGTTACGCATGGATATATCAAACCTTACGTTTACTACTTCTTACAACTTTGACATTTCATTGACTAGAACTTACAAAAACGATAAAATACATGTTTAAAACTGAACGATTCTACCATAGAAGTCATTTTCAACATCTGAAAAAATCAGAAGCACCGTAAATAATCGGTAAACTCAACAATGAAATATTTCCGTCCATGCATGTAATATGACACCAGATCGCTGACATGATCACTCCTGCGTGATGGCTAACACTGTTTTCTTATGTCTGATAAGTGTTTTCGCAAGCAGTTGTCAGTGATTTAGGACAGCAAGTAGGTGGCCTTCCGTTGCCATTTCTACGTTCCAATGAAAAACATGAGGCTGGTGATAGTGTTCTTGGAACTTATATAATACTATTCTGATATTTTATTTGAAGCATAGAGGCTCTGACATTTCTAATGAGTTTAAATAGATCCCTATCTGGATGGAACATTGAATGTACATTTAATGTAGTTTGCCCTGATCAAAGCTAGATTCTCTTTCTTCCATACCATTGAAAAGAGTTTAAGATGTGACAGTTTTTAGCCAAAACCATTTCTTCCCATAAGTTTGCATGCACTTCAAAGAAATTTTTAACATTTATTCGAATATCCTAAATAACTACAATTGTGTTGTAAATTTTATATACTATTTAGAGTTTCTAATCATCTCATATTTGCGGGTAATGTAAATTTATGCTGCGTAGCTTTGTATCACTTAGAGCGCCAAATGAAAATTTAAATCAGTACCGTGATTAAAAGTTTAAGACGTGACAGTTTTCTCAAAACTCTTCCCAAATACTTTCCTTAAAAATACCCTTGTAATCCATGATGCTTGTCTAATTCTCATTCAGTGCTCATGTAACTCATATGCTGGTTCAAATTTTAAACGAATCTCCAGATATAAACTACATATGCTAACTTTAAGCTCATTTATTTAATTTCAATGCAAAAGTTTTTCTGTGAAACTACTTCATGGTAACACATTTAGACTACTTTATACACCAAACATCTGGGCACACGAGCAAACTGCAATAGATAGTTAAATGTTAGGTGCTAAATCCGTAGACTTAACATTATAATGATTTTTTCGTGACATATTAGGGTCTGACGAGTACAAACGAATGATGTAAAAAGTTTTTAAATTTCTAGAGTTGAAGTTGAAAATAGCATACCAATTCAATCCAAAAAACGCACGTTGGCGCACTGCTTCGAAGTTTCCTCTTTTGAGCTATGAATTATTTAAATGGTTTCGTATGTTTTGCGTCCAGCGCAGCGTAACGACGACTACATCTCAGAGATGTTAATTATTCTCCCACTAACTTTTCTAACAACCTATTTAATTTTAGCCCTGGAATTAAATACTATAAATTATTTTTATTTGTGGAGACATCAAAATCCTAAAATTAATCGTTACTATGATAAATTTTATGTTCCAAATCCCATTCTGAAACGCTAAGAAAAATGTATGCCTTTTTATGGAAGCGAAACCCGTGTTAATATAAGACCTTATAATTATAGTCATTATAATTTTCATGCAAGCTAGGTAAAGTAGTACACGAATTCATCACAAATAATCTACATTCCACAAAAAAACAGTTACATTCAAGTTTGACCTTAAATCGGGCCTAATTGCAAAAGGACGAATTCTTTTTTATAAATGAGCTGCTTTTTTTAAAGATTTTAAAATGATAACTGAACACCATACTGTGCACCATGCTGTTTTATTTTAAATATTTTCCATTTAACAATCCCCTTTGTGTGAAATTATTCAATTTCATGCAATCATGCACTTATTGACGAATTGCTTCAGCAACCTGATTTACCTTTCTAATAACATGCTTATAAAATGACCCATTAAACTATCTAACACTAATCCCTTTTTCTGACGACATTGCGCCCACTTAAACATGACGATGGTAAAGAAACTCTGACCAAGATCTAAAGCAAGTTTGTAACAGTTTTCAAGCATTCAGAGTCCCTGTTCTAGCAGTAGTGCAAGAGCTTCAGAGCCACAGAATACACTATGCTTACTTACTAACTCTGGAGCGTTAGTAAATCAAGCAGCGAGTGTCTTCTGTAACTCACTGTACGCTTTTTTTATATTACCAGACGTCTTTCTCGAATCTAATCAGCATTTTAACGAGAGCGTTTGAATTTAGAGAGATTTCTTTAGATGAGTTCTTCTTTTAAAGCATAGAATCAATGAAAATTTCATAATCCGAAAAAAAATAGATTTCTTAAATGGTCAAGAAAACTACGATGTATGTGTTTAATGTAATATTTTACCCGATATCATCGCACAACAACTGTACACATGAATGGCATCAACAAAATGTGCCGTAAATATTACTCTAGATGATACTCTGACTCAAGTTGGAGCCCAGACTCCTCACCACGTACACACAAAGGGCCACAGGGATTGGTGAGTCAGAATATCTGTTGGAAAGTCAGAAGCAGAACGAAACAATTTTTGTCTGAGTCAGTTGCTTAAAAATGCCGAGAGTGAGGATCTCTGAAATATATTCTTTGTACAGAAGTCGAGATGAGATCGTCAATGATCAGGGGAAATGAAATTAAAGTCAATAGAGAAAGTCGGAGCGGGAGGAAATAGTAGAATAGATATCGTGATTTACACTGATAAAATTTATTACGAAAGTAAAATAATATAAAACAGTAAAGTAAGATAAATGCAGAATTAAAATTATTGTGGCACTTTGAATAGCACGATTTTTCAGTTTAAACATTTTGAATAATTAAACTAGTCTATGTCATTTGATTTTTTCTATTGCTTTGTCATGTGTTTATAGAACACTGTACCGGGGTAATGTAATTAACGTATAAAATTTACTTGTACCCTTGCTAGCACAACCTTTATCCTGATGCTGCTGCAAATCACACAGAACATCTGCAAAACAATGAACTAGACATTGTAAAAAAATTGTGAAATGTACATATAGTAATCTTCCACAGTAGTTGCCATTTTCTATCTTGAACATGATATTTTGGATAAATTTAAGATTTCTGTAAGCATCACGCTCAAGTTCTATGATGGATTTTAAGATTAAAAAAACTAGAACCCGAATTCACCTTATATCGTACGTCACACAAAATGCTTCAAATATACAGCGTAAGTTCTCACAAATACACAGACTGTTTGTTTAACACTACTTGTATGTATATTGCTAAATTAATGAACCCTTATTTTGTATTTTATGCTCATTTTTAACAACAAAGGAACTTATACAACTAGCGTCATAACAATCAATCTTCTTTTTAAGTCTGTGTCGTGAGTTGTATGAGTTTAATACGACCTATACTAATTAAACAATATATGAATGTATGTCCTACTGAATTCTGTCACGTATTTAATTATGTTAAATAATTGAAATTTTTATATGAGGCCTTCATATACACCAGTTACACTATAATATTTCGAACACATCAAGAGGAAAGTACGTAGCCTAAAGAAATCCTAAAAAATTAACTTGTAATAAACCATGAGTGTTTCCATGTTCATTAAACACATTTTCTTGTATCATTAACATTATTTTCACAAGGTAAATTTCCCAAAAAAGAAATTATTTTAAATTGCAAGTAATAAAGCTTCAATAAAGTATTTTTCAATGTTTCACTACATACGCTTTGCAAAAAAACTTATCGATGAGAATATGATAACCAATACACATGAGGAAAGAAGCAAGAATTCATACAACCTAAATGAAATAAAAAATGAAATCGCAAAAAGACATTTTTGATTGCGCTGAAAACCTATCTTACTTCAAACAACTTACTTCCATGCTTGTCCATAATTTTAGCACCAATTTTGAAAAATTTATGTTGTAAAGTTCCGCTCTTCTTCATGCTTAAAAAGAAAACTTTTTTCATATTGAGGTTTCATATTAAGGATGTTTTAATATTAAGAATTTACAGGAAAAAACTGCTTTTTAGGTTTCACACAATTCTTGAGGTGTACTAATATAACAAGCCAGATGTACGTAAACGTACAGGCATGTTCTTCACTTCTACGTTCCCAATCAGAATCATTTATTTCGGTGTTTCTAAGTCCTGCAGAATGAAAACTGTTGCCTAATATTAAATGCTTTGTTCGTTCACTTTCCACTGACATTTCTATGTATTTACACTTTTTGTCAGACCACTTCCACAAAAAAAAATTCAAAATTGAAATGAAAATTTTGTCTCCAACACAGTGTCAAAAATTATCTAATAATTCAATTTAAAACACTAGTCTGTAACTCTAAATATTTTATCCGCGACGTTGCACGTGAAAAATGTTATCTATAATGGAATAGAGAAATAATAATTTTCATTTTTCAGCATTTGAAATCGTCAAATGACATTTTATTTAAGGTTCATTACTCTTGGAAAAAATCAATCATTCATCTCTAAACTCTAAATTCATTGTCATCGATTAAGAACATTATTTCAACCTTAGGGTCATTAGGGTCATGATTGTTAACTGCAGCCATGTTTTGAAAATATTATACTAATTCTAATTGAAATGTTTTGATTGCGTTGAGGTTAATTCTCTCATCATACGTTTCAAGTTTTGAAAAATCTTTCCGTTCAAATTTAACAATTTACCACAGACAAAACTCGATAATATATTCATTTTTAATTATTCGTCTTACATATATAATTTTCCTCCTGTGATCTGAAAAAAACATCGTATTGACTTAAAGAGTTTCGACACAAAATGCATGGATGTTAATATAATCTGAAATTGCCTGTCAATCATTAGTACTTATTTTGCAAATGTTGTTCTGGAATCTGACGCATATATGACATGAAAATTGAGTGAACTTTACTAGACAAATATTAACAAATCAGATTCGATATACAAGGTACAACAAACTGTCCTGACACGTTTATAGGTGTGATCAATTATGATTGACTAAAAACCTTAAATGTATTCTCATTTGTGATATGTACATATAATGCCATTTTGTTTCGCCATGTTTTTCGCATTGTTGACATATTTTTTATTATTTACTCTATTTTGTTTTCATTAGGCCTACAAATGTGGCAGATTGTGTTACATATGCCCTGTACATATTCAAATTCAACTCCAACTATTCGTTGACACAAGTACTTTCACTTTTTCGTAAACGATCTATCTACTTCAGACATAAATAGTACATAAATGATAAGATAAATAATAGCACGGTGTAAGTAGTGAATAAAATTTCCCTGCCCAACTAAAACATACCTAAACCAACTGAATATAATAGTTATTGACTGTTGAATTTTTAAAAATAACACGTTAGGATTAATGGTGGACCTTTTATCTCTTATTATCCAACATTTATATTAAAGAACTGCAACATAGTGATCAAAGACAAGCAGTCTTGTTTTTTTTAGAAATTTTTCCATAATAATTCACTTGAATTTGCATTGAAATCAAAGAGCAGTTAAATTTAACAGACTCAGAACCAAATTTCCGACAAAACAATGAATTCATATGACAATCCATTGCACTGACCAGCGTAGCGAAACTTGTTTAGTTTTCTTCATCGAATCAGGGCAATTACATGAGAAGTGCGTTTCTAATCCTTCAGCGCAAATACGAAATTTAAACCCTGGTTATAAGATAAAATAACAAATTTTAACGTAACAACACGAATATATGAGTAAGTAATAAAATTCACATGCACTTCACATTCTTTTCTAATGAGCTTAGAGTGAACTAAGTTACGCATTTTCACAAAAACGTTCTTGAAAAAAACTAAAATTCCGACAAAGCAGCTTGCCTCCAGTCAAATTCCAACGTCTTTCCTGAAGGAAATCTTAGGACTACACTGCAACAAAATTACCTACTGCTCATGATATTAAAGAAACTTTTAGTCCATTTTCGATGTAAAACTTGAACTGAACTCAGCACAGGCTGAGTAGCAGCAGAAGTAGGCTCAGCGTCAGTGGCATTGCACCTGAGAATAAAAATTAGAAAGCGTTAAGTGGTGGTAATATGCAAACGCATAAAAGAAATTAGTGCTTAACAGATCTTATCTGGCTCTAATTATAGCGTTAATTTATGTCATTCATTAAGTTCAATCTATTTTTATGAACATATATGATTAACTTAAATCTATTAAATCACCAAAAATGTTCTATGAATGAATGAGAATTAATGAAATACAGTTTCTATGGAACTGCAATATCTTGCCTGAAGTTCCGATTCTGTTTGAATGTTGCTGATTAAATGCAACATTAACTACTTAATGATTGGCATAGGCTTATAGACTAGTATAATGACTGCTCCGGCCAGATAATGCAAAGTGACTAAGTACCCTAATCTCTGCAATGCATCTGTTACTCCTTCAAACGTCGGATGATTTTTTTCAGAATCTGTAACTAAAATTCAATTATTTCACTACGCTTATCAATTTCCAAATGAAAAATTATGTAGCAGAACTTTCTTATTATACAGTCTGAAGTAACATTCTTTGCCCCTACTGCTTCCTCTATTTGGTTTTAATTCATTTTTCAATGGACATTGATTGACCCACTCACACATGAATCGGGCTATATGGGTCATGTTATTCATTAATATTTTCATGCTGTATCGAGTGAAACTTTTTTGACGCAAATCTCATACTTTTGTACGGCATGCGAACAACTAAGCATACGCTCTGTTACCTGCATGAACATTAACGTAATACAGAGCGTCATGCCGTTACTGGAGCCGAAAATAAACTGACGCATCTCAAAAACTTAGCTCATTTTATTGTAGTATCCACAATACAATGCTTAAAATACCAAAATAAAAAATCGATTTTTGAGTTGCGCCAGTTTGTTTTCGGGTCCCGTAACGCTAAGACACCCTGTATACTGTATACCAAACAAACAAACAAACAAACAAAAACGTATATTTCCAATAAAGTTGATACATAAGAAATGTAACAACAATGTTTTTTAAAGATGCCTTGTCATAAAATCCTTAAGTAGTAGGTATTCCATGCATAGTAGATGATATAACAGCGGTACAAATCAGAACGGATATGAATGTATTATAAGCATTGTATTGCAGATACCAAAGGCTTCACTATCAAAAGCTTCATTTTTCCCGTTATTAGCTTCCTTCTCTTACACGGCCATGTTATCAGTAGATACGGTACAGAATGGAAGTTCTTCATATATTCATGAAAAATATTCATATATGATAGTACCACGGGTACAACTAAAAAACGTGTTTTATTTCATAGATCCTTAATTTTATCACTTTCAAACCAACGAATTTCAACGGGTATTATCTGGGCCATGTTATCGGTAGATGACGTACAGAATGGAAGTTCTGCGTATATTAATGAGAAGTATTCATTTAAAACTAAAATAATCCTTCGTATATTTTTAATACATTCCTTTTAATAATCTACATATATAATCGACAATGTATCTCCATCTCTCTCTCTCTCTATCTATCTATCTATCTATCTATCTATCTATCTATCTATCTCTCTCTGTATCTGTGTGTGTCCGTGCAATTACTTCCTATCTATTACTGAAGAAATAATATTGAACTGAAATCAGAAGGGGTATGCATGTATCATCAGCATTGTATTGTGGATTCCAAAGGCACCGAATCACTATAAAATACTCCATTTTTTCTGTTATTAGCTTTTTCTCTTACATACCTATGTTATCGATTGATGAGATACAGATAGAAGTTCCATATATATTAATGAAAAGCATTCATTTAAAACATAAAACTTCGTTGTAAGCGTTTAATACATTCATCTTTAGAATATTTTTAAATTAGTCAAATCTAAATCGTAGAATTCCCACGGGAACTGTCTAGTTTCATAGTAATGAACAACGTTGCTTTGAAATCACTAATGCTTGGATACAAACCTGGCTTTGTTCTGACGACAGCTCCGGACTTGAAGATGGTAGTGAAATAATTTCCTTTTCCTTCCTTACCCTCTCCTTCTCTCCCTCTTTCCCTCATTCCTATGTCATAGGGGTTATTTTCCTCATACCCCCGTCCGTTGTAGTGGGAATCATATTCGTTATTTCTGTAACTTGGGTTGTAGAGAACGCTGTTGTTGCTGTTGTAGTTGTTGTAGCTGTGCTTGTTTTTGTTGTTACGGTTTGAGGAGTGGGGATCGTATGGATATGAAGGATCTACACCAGGAGGAAGGTGGTGTGGAGGGGGTTTCTTCGCCATCTTGTGAGAGCCTGCACACGAATTAGAAAAATTAATCAAACGGTTAAATCAAAA
Organism: Trinorchestia longiramus; assembly: GCA_006783055.1. Classification (NCBI taxonomy): domain Eukaryota; kingdom Metazoa; phylum Arthropoda; class Malacostraca; order Amphipoda; family Talitridae; genus Trinorchestia; species Trinorchestia longiramus. The sequence goes on from VCRD01002076.1 coordinate 42,721, forward strand.
TCATTTGTCGGAAATCCTTTTTATTCATTTTTTATAAGTTTATTTAATTTTACACTGCAGCGTTGTTTTTTCACTGCTTGAATGTGAAAAATAATGATGAAATATAACTAGTTTGTAACTTATGTAACTAGTTTGTAAACGAAATACTTCATCACAAAAGAAATTTCAAATGGATAAGGCTAGAATATTTAACAAAATGAATCTGCTGAGCTACTACTTTTCTTCACTGAATACTGCATAGCATTTCAAGGTCAATACTCCGTCAGTTAAAACTTTACGCTTGCTTGGTGTCAGTTTGAAACCTGTCTGAACGATGCATGCCTGTGTATCATGAATACACAAATTAGTTTACGTCAATTTGCATGAACTTTACATTGAATTTAAACACGGAAGAAATTGATGCAATTCATTTCAGTTCGATCATTATTAATGGCGAATACTCAGATGATTTCATTTAATAAATAATGGTAAATAAACACACCTGCCCCAGCCACTTGCGCGTAATCAAAATTTATCTTTGATTTTTTGTTCAGATAAAACGAACATTGAATTGTTTCACAACAACTTAAGAAATTGAATGCAAAATGCTAAAAAAACTCAAAGAATACCAGCTCTATTTATATGATATTGTACATACCGATGCTACAATATACTTAAAAAACTAACAAGATATTGCTAAATACCTTAATTGGAAATAGCACTGTTAGGAATAAAAAATCTAGCACATGCTAGACAAATCAACTTGATAAAAATAATTTAAACCGTCGTTTGGTATGATCAGATGACAGCTGGCATGATATCCATGACACCAAGCATGATCTCCATGACACCAGGCATGATCTCCATGACACCAAGCATGATCTCCATGACACCAAGCATGATCTCATTTATATAACTATCTAAGAACTACTCTACTGTGGTTTCTCAGAAAGCGGCCTTACAAGTTTGTAGGCTCAATTAAAGCAAAATAAAGTAAAAATTGTGTTCTTATTCTCGATTTTAACATATAATACCCTTTTGTTTTCTTGTTAACATATAATACACTTTTGTTTTCTTGCTAATACATGGTATTTGCTACACATGTGTCATTAATAATATTATTTCACTTCTGTTACACCTACAACTGCATCATAGCTTTCCAACGCACTCTGTACATGCAGACAAATTCTCTGCAGAGAAAAAATCAGACAATGCAAAGCAGATGCCATGATCAGTTACCGGAGTTATGCTCACCCTTGAAGAGCTTGTCCAGGAAGTACGGGGGGTTTGTGGGGGTTGGAGTCGGGGGCTGCGATTCTGCAATGAGGATTTTTATAGGAGAAAATATAGAATTTCATGTACATAAAAATTCAATAATACTACGTACGCTACATCATAGACATTTTTCATGCAGGTGTATAACTCTGCTAAAAATGAAAACATTGTTATTAGACGTTAAAATAAAATGATAATGAATAAAAATTATAATAATTTCGATGCTAAGTGGAAATCTATAATATTGGAGAGTATGAAAGTGAGTTGCAATAATTGAAGGAATAATCCCTTCAAAGACTTGCGTTTCATTGAAATGCGGACAAGAATTTGGCAACACACACTCATTTCATACTCATATTTTGACAACATCATTTTATAATGAAAAACCTCCATGTTTCCATACACTAAACGGTATCATACAATTAGCAATACTTTTATGGACGAACATAAGTTTTGATAGTTCGTAAGAGTAATCTTACTCTTCAGTCATACCCCTTTCTTATAAATTGATTTCTACAACACAGCTGGGGATGAATATGCGACTTGTTTCTTGTTCAAACATTTGTTTTCTCTCTGCAGTGCTTCCCACAAAGGCAAACGAATGTATGAAAGTAGGAGGAAAGGGTAATCAATGAGGCATGTAATTCCCGGCGCTTCATTACCATTCCTAATGAAACATTCCAAGCTGCGGCAAAACGCGCTAGGAATGCGTCGGCTGACGAGACGCAGTAAAGCTTGTGATTGTGCTCGTAATAAGCGTCACGTGAACGCGGCACACCGTACTCTGAACGCAAAACTTGCTCTTTATTTTAAACTGGTGTGTTTACCCGTTAAAAATAACGGGTTTTGATATCGTGCATTTGAAGGAAGAACTTAAAGTAACAGATTCTCAGACCTAATCAGAAAATCAACGGATTCAAATCCAGCGGTTAAAAATCTATGTATCTGAGAGTCTACGGATTTAACTACCAGTATTTAAGGGACATTCCCATTGAAATAACATAAGAGAAATAAAGCACAAAAACATATAAATTTATTTATTTAAGGAGACACCTGGCGTTTTACCATATAGTGTTGATGCAACAAAAGACATATTTTGAAGAAGTTTTATTTTATTTTACCCAATCGAGGAAATGTTTCAGAATTATGTAGGCTACTGAGTGTGTACTGAGCTTGTACGGAGCTTGTATTTTACCATTTTATTTCATGCCGAACATTCACTGTTATTTCTACTGTGTTAGAAATATTTAGTATTATTCATGACTAGGCTGTATGAGTACATCATTATCTCCACAAGTACTGAACAAAAATCAGTTATTTAAAGTAACTGTTCAGTAAAGGAGATATTTTCATTTTGATTTTAATTTTTTACTATCTGCCCAACAAGGAAGAAGGAATTCGAGAATTCCTCCTCAAGAAAGTAGCATATGCGAGTAAATCAATTAAGGTACAATTCTTACAAAGAATTAAATTTGTTAGCAATTGTAAACTGTTTACCATTTATTATATACCGACCTTCTGAAAATTTAACAGTAAATCCCCTTAAAATTTTCATGTTCTGAAGCTAGAAACAACTTACCAACTATTTGAATTTTAGAGCGTAATGATTTTGCGTTTCGAAACAATAGCTTCATTTCTTATTGGGATCAGCTCTAAGAGAAACTCAGTTCTCAAGTCGAAGGCTGAGCAATCAGCAGAGGGCAGCTTAGACCTTTTTTCTTAAGCTGTGTGACCAGAATAAGAAAAGGATCAGCGTGTCGACTAACACAAAAAGTTCGGCCCTCACTTGTTCTCCAGCTGATTAAGCAACTCCCAGCCTTTCTTTTCCACTCCTCACTCAAAAAAATTCGACGGGTTTAAGGTTCAGAAAATTCTGGCTGCCTAGGAATAAATAAGTGGTTTCGTGAAGGCAATATAGTAATATTTCTGTGACTCCTTTATCTTTAAAATTAAGTAATTAAGTGTGTACTACAATACGTAAAAATGGTGTTATTGAAGTGTCCATGGAATTTGCTTAAGACATTTTCCCCCAGATGCTTGATCACATTTTCCCCTACATGCCTGATCACGATATTTTTCTCAATTTCTCAATTTTTGCCATGATTTTTTCGAAGACCTTCATTATATGTATCAAGTTTGGGGAAGAACTAGACAAGTTCTTCAATCGATGCGATTTTTCAATGTGTAATGTGGCAAAATCATTTGTGCATAAAACACATTATTGGATTTTCAATCAACTGATTTGACATTATTGTAAATGACTATATCACATTATAAATGACTCTATCACATTACAAATGACATTTGTCTTCATTTTGATTCAATTTTTTCTGCTTTTTACTCGCAATCAGAACCTGTAAACTTGCAATTTGCTCAAGATCTGATCAATAAGAATCCGGACAGTTGCCACAGTAACGAAGGTAAAGCTCGTAGACTGAAGCGGTTTAGCGTAGATTGACTATGAACTTGTACGTATCCATTCTCCTATGATAAAATTACTCACTGTAGAGCTTCATCTCGCCTTCTGTTTCGCCACGAGAGTTTTTCGCCACACACTTGTACGAGCCAAAGTCGTCTTCCTGCAGGTCTTTGACGGTCAGCTTCATGTGCGTCCGGTACGGTTCTGTGCCGGGCTGTGGAAGTACGGTTTGTTAGCACGTGTCCATAGTACGGTTATGTACAGGGCTGTGGGAATACGGTTTGTTAGCCCGTATTCACGGTACGGTTATGTACAGGGCTGAGAAAGAACGGCTTGTTTGTAAATATGTTCATACCACAGTTCTTTCGCCGTTTGATTTTTTAGAAATTTTAATCGAGCAGAAGTAGCTCTACATTAAGTGTTTACCACTTCTTTCTCGCTGCTGCTCCTTTCACAACTTTAAAACTGCCTTAAGAAAATGTGATGCTTTAAAAAGAATAAGACATGGTGGGCAAGAAAAAGGGGACAAGATATGATTAGACAAGACACAAGGGACAAGACATGGTAGGGCAAGACAAAGGGGCAAGACACAGGGGAAAGACACAGGGGCAATGCATAGGAGACAAAACACGGTGGGCAAGACACAGGGGATAATACATGGTAGAGCAAGACACAGGGGAAAAACACAGGGGCAAAACACAGGAGCAAGACACAGGGGCAAAACATAGGGGACAAAACACGGTGGGCAAGACACAGGGGGAAAGACACAGGGGCAAAAACACAGGGGCAAGTCATAGGGGAAAGACACAGGAGCAATACATAGGGGACAAAACACGGTGGGCAAGACACAGGGGCTAATACATGGTAGGGCAAGACACAGGGGCTAATACATGGTAGGGCAAGACACAGGGGGCAAGACACAAGGGGCAAGACACAGGGGGCAAGACACAGGGGCAAGACAGGGCTAGCTGGACAAGGTCCCACCGTCTCCGTGATGAAGAACTTCTCGCTGTGGTGGATCATGGCTCCCTGTCCACGTGTCCAGTAGGTGAGTGCCTGAGGGTGCGCTTCTATGGTGCATTCGAGGGTGAAGCTGAAGCCCACAGGGGCACCCACCAGCTGGTGGGGGATGTTCATCATCGGGGGAACTGAGAAAAGAAAAGTACTTTGGAAGTAGGACAAGATTGAGTGTTTTCTGAAGGGGAGATTAAAGTCGTCGTAGAGTTTTGGAGAACGATAGTGTAAACTTATATTTAATTGCTCACGTTTTTATAGTTGTCAGGAAAATTGAGGAGTAATAATATTGTCCCCTTGCTCATAAGGAGTCGAGTAACTAATTATAGTTTTATTTTGATAGTACTACAGACCATTTTTGGAAAAATTATACTAATTTAAAATATTCCTAATTCTAATTTAAAGACAGCCCGTACTGTCTTACCTGTGCATGTTGAACAACTAATATGGGCAGAAATTATTAGGCCAGCCGAAAAAAATGCTTCACTTTTGTTCTATCCTCACCGAAAAATATCATAAAATTATAAATCAAAAAATTAATACTCACAGTCCACGCTGACTTTAATCCTCTTGCTGACGATAGGCGGCACTCCGTTCCTTGCTATGCAGAGGTAAGCAGCCATGTCAGTTCTGCTGACACGACTCAGACGGAGCTCCGCCCCTGTGTATTCTGACACTGCAACACGTCAGCCAGGTGTCAGCAACACGTCAGCCAGGTGTCAGCAACACGTCAGTCAGGTGTCAGCGACACGTCAGTCAGGTGTCAGCGACACGTCACCAGGGATCAGCAACACGTCACCAGGGATCAGCAACACGTCACCAGGGATCAGCAACACGTCACCAGGGATCAGCAACACGTCACCAGGGATCAGCAACACGTCACCAGGGATCAGCTGCACGTCACCAGGGATCAGCAACACGTCACCAGGGATCAGCTGCTAATCACCCATGCAATAATTGCTCGTGTGAAGGTATAAGCATAGATAATTATTGAGCTAGCGATATCGAAATTTTTATTTGTATTATGTTATCGAAGGTTTAAAATCTGTTCGTGCTACACATTTCGTTTGATATTTTGTTATGTGTTCTGTTTTTAAGCACCGCTTGGACTCGAGTATTTGAATTTAGAAAAGACTTTCAAACTCGGATGTATTACTAGTGATTTCAAATACTAACCTAAAACACCCATTAATTTTTTGGTCCACTCGTAAAAGAATTTTGTAGTGTTATTGAATTATTCATATAATTTAATTCTATTTGCATGATAGTTGAAGGACTTCCTAGGAGTAACTCTTATTTCTAGGAACAACGCTTCCTGGGATCGTAATGTCATTTTTGCTATTAGGATTTAAAATATTTCAAAAACTTACTTTAAATGAAAGTATAATACAACTAACCCTGTCTAAAAAATGTGTCTCTATGCAATTCATTGGAATATAGCAGAGAAAACGTCGATGTTGCATAAGTAGGCACAACTTTCATAGGGAATATTTAATGGGAAAAACGGAATTGAACTGAAATATGACAAAATATGTTGGGGCTGAAAAAATTGACACAGTTTACTGTTTAACGCATTCCCTTGGACCTCAAGTATCCTTAAATCTTTTAACAATGTTAAGTACTTTTAATTGGTTGTGCAACAAAGATACCGATAATTCCCATTAACGTCTGATAAGTTGTATAACCAAGAATGCTATGTTTCTTTTTTATGTACACTGAATGGATTATGAAACTTTGAAAACTACGATTCCTACTTGGTATGAATGGGATGTATAATAAAAAATACGCCTCTCACTGTCGTAAAACAAACCCATCTGTCATCGAGTGAAACACACAGCAGGCTATCAAATCTTTCACAAAAATTTATAGCTAGTACCAATCCACGACCCAGTCAACCCGTTATTCCCTTTACGTACATCACATAAATATGTCAACTCATGCTGATCTTTCCATGTCGTCCTGATGCCTGACTCAATTTCCGTTTGTTCTGAGGCCTGTGTATCTGAGATACAGTTTCCGTGATGCTTCAATTGAGGCTGCCATTGCAGCGAGCGTTTGTCTTGCAGGCTGATGAAAACAAGGCGATATCGCCAAGACCATCACGTGGCAAAGTCGTATTCAAATTGCTTTCAAAACGTTCAGTGGGATTCTGAATATCATGATTGATAAATACTGCATCTAGACTCACTCCCCTGCGCTCTACATACCAAGTAAAGTGCACTGGACTATTGAGAAGACACACGGCTCACACGTTCGACTTAGGTCGCTCCTCAGGGTAAATATTATATTTCTTTGCCCTTTAGAATGCGTCGGAGATCAATTTCAGTTCAGGGCTAGAATCTCTAACGATGAAGATTTGATGGAATTCAGCTATTGCACGGCTGATCAAGTACGAAGATGAGTAAAATTTCAAATGAATCTGGAGCCTTTTATGACATTCGTTTGTAGAAATTTAGATTTATATAATAGATTATAAATGAGACGATTAATGTTCACCCTCCAAATGTTGCAATAATTAAACTGTAGGGACAAAATAGGCGAAGACTGATAAATAGAAAAGAACGGCACTGTAAATAGATCTCCTATCATTTATACGAATATGTGCGTAGACAAATGTTGGTGTTTTTGAGTTTTCAGTGCTATATTTTTTTAAACTACGTGTGTGAATGAAATTTTTTGAATAAGTATTCATAAATTAAATTAGAGCAATTAAAAGATATATAGACGTTTACATTGAGACAGTGACAAACCAACGCTGACACACTGACACAGTGACACACTGACACACTGAGACAGTGACACACTGACACAGTGACACAGTGACACACTGACACACTAGCACAGTGACAGACCACCACAGTGACACACTGACACACACACATTGACACACTGACGCAGTGACACACAGACACAGTGGCACACTCACACACTGACACAGTGACACAGTGACACACTCACACAGTGACACACTGACACACTGACACAGTGACACACTGACCAGTGTGGGTGCGGTTGACACTGATACGCTTGGCATCTTCACGCCGCCACAGGATGGTGGGTTGCGGTTGTCCAGTCGCTGCGCACGACAGAGTCACATTGGCACCTTCCTGTACCATCACATCGCCTGATGACTCGCTGTCCACGATGTGTGGTGGCACTGCAACATCATGTGTTATGTTGAAAACATTCTACAGTGATGTTCTCTTACACGGGGCGGGACTCCAACGTCACGCGTTATGTTGAGAACATCTCATGGTGATGTTGTGTTATGTGCGGTGGCACTGCAACATCATGTGTTATGTTGAGAACATCTCATGGTGATGTTGTGTTATGTGCAGTGGCACTGCAACATGATGTGTTATGTTGAGAACATCTCATGGTGATGTTGTGTTATGTGCAGTGGCACTGCAACATCATGTGTTATGTTGAGAACATCTCATGGTGATGTTGTGTTAAGTGCGGTGGCACTGCAACATCATGTGTTATGTTGAGAACATCTCATGGTGATGTTGTGTTATGTGCAGTGGCACTGCAACATCATGTGTTATGTTGAGAATATCTCATGGTGATGTTGTGTTATGTGCGGTGGCACTGCAACTTCATGTGTTATGTTGCTAACATCTTACGGTGATGTTGTGTTCTTACGCGGAGCGGCACTGCAAGCATTATGTCATGAACATTTTATGCTTGTGGTGAAGTTGTGCTCTGATTTTGTGTTTTCAAGTAGTGTTGAATACGTTGTTCTGTATTGCATTTACTACAGAGTATGTTCTTTTCTTCATTTTGTATTATTATGATGTTTTTTATCTGCATTTAAATTAATAGTGTTATTTTAGTTCTTGATTTGTGTTTGGTATGGTGTAATTGGTGTATAGATGACGCGATACAAGTGGGCAATAATTCTTGAAAATATTATTCTCTGTGAAGTTAAAGTTTCTAGTGCCACAAAACTTGATATTCGTGTAGTGAATATATAGAAGTAAATGTTTATTTTCAACAAAAAATAATAACATTAATAAAACCGAAATATCTTGCAAATCAGATAAAGAGAGAAACAAAAAGACTAGGCTGAGAAAACGATTTGCTCGTGGGACTGTATGAATCTGTTCTGAAAGATGACTTTGAGTTGACGATTTCAAATGCCGTGAAGTATTTTAATAACATGTTATTAATGGGAAAATTTCTTTTTGAAATTGCCCACTCTCAAATTTTAGAAAATGGCCTTGTATACTGTTAGATTATGCTGATGACACTGTGCTGTGCAGACACGCAGCTAAAATATAACTCTTATAATAAGCCACTGCTGTCAAAGTCTGTCTCTGAGATTTCCAGTTTCTGCTTTGAAAGTAGAAGAGCGCATGAATTCTACGAGACTTCAAAACTTCAACTTTAAAATGCCCTTATTTATTTAAAACAAATTTTTCTGGAAAATTTGTTTTAAGTGGTTGATTCTTTCACTGTTATATTGTGTATATATTGTGATGCACATATAAGCAGGAGTATGTAGCCTTTTTCGTCTTTTCGGATTGTCATAATTAAATGCGAAAATAATAGCCAGACAAGACAAGGGTTACATTATTTTGAACCCGTGTGTGAACTCCATTATTGATGCACACGCTAGATTGATGCTAAAGAGCACTGAACACTAAATATTCTGAGCAAAAACAGCAATGATATCTGTGACCGTTTTGAAAGCCTGAATGTGATACTCAAGCCTCAAGCAGACTCAAAATTACTCATTATTTTTACATCCTAAACTCTAAGTCTTCATATGAAGTGTAAAAACTGGCACAAGAAATTACGATAATTTAGCCTATAGTTCCTAAAAGACTGCGTTTGGTACAACTAAGCAATTACAAAAATTCAGCTAAGAAGAAGTAGAATTTTCGCGTCCTATTCAGTCGGAAATTTGCTCTATGTCGCAACTGATTATTGCCAATGGAAAAGAGTATCCAAAGAAGTACGTTCGAATAAACACAACACCGAATCTTAAGTAATTGGAAAAACCACTGATGTTTTTGCAACGCATTGATGGCTGTATTCATTCAATGATTCGAGTTCTAGGACAACTTATAACCAATTCGTATTACTCTGCATGAGCTGTGTAGACGTGTAAATACTATCACTTTACCGTGGTTTATTTTTCCAAACATGAGAGGGTCTCAGATTTAGTAGAGGATGAGCAGTTTTAACAACTGAGGTGCTCACTCTCATCTCAGTCCCTATCTTAACGAACAAGTTTTAGAACAGTTAATAAATCTCAATACATTTCATCAGTGGGTCTAAATTGCTTATTATGTTATCAAAATGAATGTCATTCAAAAAATCCTTGTACTTCAGCACAGTAGACTTTAATATTGTGTCGTACAATGTTTGAAAAAATGCAAACCTTTTACTCATCTGTAGAATTCTGATACTATCCTGCACAAAAAGAGTCATCAATACACCTATACAAGGTTTCTTATGAATTTTTCCAAAACTTCGCAAATAATTTGAAAAATTAAAATATGTTGAAATGAGATGTTCACCGTACCAGTAATTAGGTATCGAGTGAGAACACCGTCCTCAATCCCCCTTCCTTCTAGAAACAGACTGAGTCTTGTTCCAAAATCTTTGTTTTTGGAATCCCTGCATCACTGCTTTGTCGCTTAAAAACCACTTTCGCTATCAAAACTGGGTCAACATCACCATGAGCTTTCCTTCATTGCGTTTGTCCCAAACTTTTACTCTTCTTCCCCCGCTCTAATATTTTTTCGCATCTTTTTTAATACGTTTTCCAATCTTATCGTAGTCACAACTCCTCAATTGGCCCGTTCCCCCTTCACCTGCCTCCACCCCACACATATACTATCGAAAGAGGGCGACGCCATTCCGTGGAGTAATATCGTCTGGTGGTATCGTCCAGGCAATCGCATATCTCCGCTACATCTCGATAGACCGCCGCCCCCACCATCTACATTCTTACCAAGGAGAATACTTCTATGTTTTATTAGCACTTGCTATCGATACTTTTGTTTCTGGTACCGAATTTGCAGAGGCCATTTAGTAGACATTACGGTCAGGGTTTTTCTCCTACAATGTAAGTCGCTTTCAAAATGGAATTTTGAAGAGATATTTTTTTTCAACCTCTATCTACAAACATTTCATTTTTAACATAATTATTTTTTATCTTATAAAGTTCTCCAGATAAATTTCTAATGGGAAACTCCAGCCAGTAATTGTAGCGAATCAGTTTAGTTTTAAATTCTGCAACGTGAGGTGACTTTTAGCGCACTTTTGTAGTTTGATGATAAAATACGAAAGCTATCAACACTCGTATCTTTCTGAGATACATAACGAAACATTCATTTAATTACTTCATCAAATCTTTCAATTAAAACTAAAATAATTAACTCATTTTTTCTAAAACTAGTAGGATTCTGTAAAGTTTCTTATATGTAAAAACCTACCTTTTGTAAATTACCTCTAGTAATTTATATTGTAATCAAGTCATTGTAAATTATTCACTACGCATCACAACTTTAAAAAGTGAAAAGAACTTTGCCATGATTAAACTCGATTACACTTGAAAAATATAGACTGTGATCTAATACAGTTTACACAACGATGACATCATGTTATACAGCGACAAGCTCCACTGCATGTGTCTGTATTGATTGCTTAGTTTGCTAGCGGAGGAAGGTCCACGTCTGTTATCTCTGTGTGAAGAAAGGGAGAGATTCTCTGTCACTTTACTCACGTCAGATAAAGAGTAATATATAGTGTCGGTCACAGGAGGCATTCACAGGGTGAATTTTTATGTTCTCGGGCTACGTTTGTGACTGGACAAATGGGAATAGTTCTATTTTCTTTAAATTTTTAATACGTTATATTTTTTGATAAGTGAAGGCAAAATCACTGCGGTTTGTTATCAGGTATTTGGAGTAGCAATCGAGTACACACGAGGTGCTTGGGTTAAACTGGTCAACAATAATACTTAGGAAACACAAGAATCAGTTGTTCGTTGACAGCACCTCCTCACTCTATAGTTTTTCATTGAAAAGTAAACTTGTTGTCATACAAAAAAATCAAAATCTCCTGCAAATGTGAACCTCTCACGTAAAATAAACAAGGAAGAACCTACCATTGGATATACATAAAAAGACAATGAATGAATTAACGCATCATTGAAGAAACCTTAATTCTAAGTTCTGCTTATCAAAGCGCACTTTGAGCTGCACTATCATATATTATCTGGTTTTCGCCCTGCCTAGATATTTAAAAGCAATACCATCAATGTTAACGACACTTAAGAAAAGAAATTGAAGTAAAATGTTTCATAACGCAAGATACCTCTGATACTTCTCCTAACTGCACATTGCAGTTCAACTGAAATGTCAGCTTAATATTTACAGTATGCATCGCTAGCCTCAACTGCACTCGAATACGAACTGACTTAAGCTAACAAAGTTAATTGAAGTCAGACATACGTGCAGCATAGATAGCCTGTTTATTGTTGTTTAATTCTAAGTCGACGAATTCGCTGAGTTCAAATAGATCAATTTCCCTACAATTGCTTAATACTCTTCTTTGAAAATCGTTAAAAAAATTATCTCCAGCACTTCCCAATTTTTTTTTCTAATGAGTATTATGAATGTCATCGGATCTGGACTCAAATAGCAAAGGCTTAGTTCCCAACTTCAAGAAAAAAGCCCTCAGAGTTGCAGGTAAAATTGTTAGAGAAGTATTCCTATATATGACAGAGATTTAATTATTCAATTTAAGAAGTATGGGGAGAAATTTTACATTTAGTTAATGAGATATTAGTTTGGCTGGCTCACAACATAAAGGAAAACCTAAGCTATTGTGACTCCGTATGATGTGCCAGGAGCAGTCAGTGAAGGAAAACACTCACATTAATAACCAACCAAGAAAAGGACAGCGGAACGAGTCAAAATGCTCAAGGAAGTTATTTAAAGCCACAACTCTGAGCAGCAGACAAACCTTGCCGGAGTCAACAGCTCTCTTTGAGTTTCTTCTGACCCAATTTGGTAGTCGTTACTTGGCATTTCTTCACAAACTTAGCTGGAAATTGTGCTTACTTCTACTTCCATGCAGTGTCAACATATTAGAAGGGATACATTCGTCGGGCAAGTGACACTTCAGTCTTTCTGCCTCTAAGTTCGACCGTCGAATGCGGGCCGATCCATAATCGCAAACAAAACATCATTTTATGTTGTTCAAATACCTTCCTGTTGCATTCTTACCCTGTTGATTCCTCCTCTTTGCACCTACAGGCTCTCACTTCAAGTTACTACAAGAAAGATATTCAATGAGCTCAGAATTAAGAAGAGTCTGTGAGTACAAAATTCATCTTAAAACTGATGACATAAGTCTTATATTTATGGAATCAAATAACTGTTTAATTCAATACATTAAATAATTTCTTGAAAGTAACCTTTATGCGTTCTTCTCAAGCGCAGCTAGCGCAGTCAATTAAGTTTTTAACGAACGCAGACTCCACTGAAATGCAGAAACTATTACCAATATAATACCTACAATATACAAGGTCTACTCAAGCGCTGTAATCATTTCCGATTAAGTATCTCCGATAAATGTACAATACAAGGTCTACTCTAGCTCTGTAATCATTTTCAACTAAGCACATCCAATATACAACGTTTTCTCAGGCGCTGTAATCATTTTCAACTAAATGCCTCCAATATACAAGGTCTACTCACACAGTGTAATTATTTTAAACTAAATGCCTCCAATATACAACGTTTTCAAAAGGCTGTAAACAATACCAATTAAGCACCTCCAGTAAGCAAAGTTCACTCAAGAGCCCCAATCAGCAAGGGCCACTCGGGGACTTGCTAGCGTCTTTACGAGCATGGCAAGGTGAGTGTTCAGAAGCATCACGCTCATACTAACACTTGCAGGACCGCCACAGTGAAATAGCTTCTACAATTAGCACTATAGATTCAATGATCTATGAAACAGGCCATGTCTCGGTGACTGTGAAGCTTTAATCACATACTAAAAACTTTTTAGTGTTTGGATTTTACAGGCTCCAATACACTTGATCACCAGGCCCTTTCGCATTTGAAAACAAAATGATCCTACTAAACAATAAAGGCCTGTAAACTGTTGTATCATGTCAGCATGAAATCTATTCATAAGAAAGTCAAAATGTGCAAACATTTAAGGAAGGACCTCACGTTTCCAAATCCGGGCACTCTCGAAAAGCAAGAAATTCATTTTACTCACGTATCAAATGTTACTTCACAGTTAAAAACAGAAAAAATTGTTCAGCGAATAATGAGTCTATAGAAGATTTATATAAAAGAAAAATAGTTTACCAGGCTACAAACAATTCGTTATGTATACAAACAATTCATCATGTATGACGAATATGACGTATATTCTTCAGATTTGAAATCAAATCCCACTCCGTTTAAAAATAACCAGTAAGCCAAGCCTAAAAAAACACTCGGCTGAGAAACCGAATAACAAATAAATTCTTCGTGGTACAACAAATCAAGAAACCGAACGCCGAACAAACTAAAGCCATGAACATGGCGTCTCTTCTTTCTCTAGAGACCCTTAGTAAGTCCGGCTGCAGCAGTCACATTGTGGTCTGCCTTTATATACGACATCAATTACAGTAAAAGTAAACGAGTGGCGAGTCTTTAGGCACTCTGTGGTGCCAATAATAATTTCAGGGTCTTCTTCTACGAGCAACAAAGAGGCTCTCGGCTCTACTGATGAAGCGCCTGAAAGCGTAATGGTGCAGTGGCGGTGAGAACTGGTGATGGAGGTGATAGTGAGGGGTGGTGGGGTAATGAAGGCAATGTAAGGTGAAGTAATAGGGGTGCTTCAAAGGCAGTGAGGGCTGCTGATGGAGGTGATAACAAGGGGTTGTGGAGTAATGAGAGTGATGTGAGGTTATTGAGGGTGCTTCACAGATGGTGATGACCACAAATGGAGGTTATAATGAAGAGTGGTGGGGTAATGAGGAAAATTAAGGTTCGGTTATATGTTGTGGTGACGAAGGCTTTGAAAGAATGTGACAGTTGTAGGATTGAGTAATGAAGGAGATGTGTATAAGATAAGCAGAATTACTTTAAGATGTGACTGTAAGGATAAGATTGACAAAAGAAATAAGGTCATGGTAAACCACACTGACATTACAATCGTAATACCTACAACCCGTAGGTAATAAAGATTATGGATATGAGGTGACGATGGTAATTAAGGTCGTGTAAACACCTGGTCTTAGGTAGTGGTGCATGAAGAGAAAAAAGTGAAAATGATTGAAAGTTATGCCCGATATGAGAGTTGAATGACAATTTCGATTTGGAAAATACAGTTGAAACTGTGTTACACTACACAGTATGTGACAAAACGTTGCAGAATTGTAGGTATGCTGAAATTGTTTGATGTAACGCAACAATGCACATGTATACATACATACAAACACACATGTATCCATACATACAAACGCACATACATACATATATACTGTACATAGCATAAACATAACACACACATGCATACGTACAGCACATGCGTACATACTGTACATAGTATATACATAACACATACATACATACGTACACCAAATGCATACACACACATATACAACATGTATACAATAATGCGTGCATAGACTCGCGTGTCATGTTCGTATTCATTGAAGCAGCGTTGACATTAAGAGACTCTGTGTTGTGACGCAAGCCGCACTGCTGCATAGCTCAGGTGCCCTTTGTGCTCTGAGAAAACTGCTCCTCTGGGTGACAGCAGCTTCGTCAACGGGTGAGGGCAGCTGAGCAGCTACACTCCTGGGTGAGGGCAGCTGACCAGCTACACCCCTGGGTGAGGGACGCTCACCAGCTACATCCCTGGGTGAGGGACGCTCACCAGCTACATCCCTGGGTGAGGGCAGCTGACCAGCTACACCCCTGGGTGAGGTGCAGCTGACCAGCTACACCCCTGGGTGAGGGACGATCACCAGCTACACTCCTGGGTGAGGGACGCTCACCAGCTACACCCCTGGGTGAGGTGCAGCTGACCAGCTACACCCCTGGGTGAGGGCCGCTGACTATCAACAGATCCTACGCTTAGAAAATATCTTCTCACTCGTAGTGACATTTCCATGAAAGATTTTAAATGACTACTAGTTTTTCGGTCGTTGTACTACCATTTTAGATTTGTCTCAGATTACCTTCTAAAGACCAGATTTATCATGGTGAGCAATGAATGATGAACTAAAGAACGTTAGTTCTATAGAACTTAATTTCTTATATACGACGACAATACTCTTCTAGTTGAGAAAAGATGCTTGGGATCATTATGATTATTGAAACTGCTTTCTTCGCCAATATTTTAGAAGTAACAATCTGACTAACCCCTTTAATATTAAAATAACAATAATAATAACTCCTAATCTATCAAAACACAACAGACTGATCACAAAATCTCGACTGTAGAAATCAATCCAGTTCTTAGATAAGATGAGCCTCGAATTTATCCTTTTGAATACATATATTCGATGTATTTTTTAACACTAATTACCGCTTTCAAATAATGAATCACGTACGCCTCAACAAATTGCTGCTTAAGAACAGCTCATTAACCATATTTATTTGTGGTCTGCCTAAGACTCCGACAGGTAATGTTTCTGGTCATAAATTTTTCTAATTACTCACACGCGATAGTAATGAGGTTAAACTCACGTGCCTGTGCTGATTTCTGACCAAATTGCCCCTGCCTAATTAAGGTCCTACTGCCGTGTGACTAATTTCAAATGACTGGGAATTACTGACCGCATAGCACACATAGCACCTTGACTGATTAGGGTTAACTGTCACATGATTAATTTGAAGCAAATGATAACTGTTGCTCACTTAGCCCCCTGAATTAACGACCCGACTGTCATGTGACTGACCTCAAGTGACTGATGACAGTAACCGCACAGCTCCCAGACTAAACACAGCCGACTGTCATGTGACTAACCTCAAGTGACTGATGATTGTAACCACATAGCTTCCTGACTAAACACACTCAACTGTCATGTGACTAAACTTAACCTGCTGATGACTGTAACCACACAGTCCGTTGACTAAGCACATTCGACTGTCATGTGACTAAACTTAACCTGCTGATGACTGTAACCACACAGTCCGCTGACTAAACACATTCGACTGTCATGTGGCTAAACTTAACCTGCTGATGACTGTGACCACACAGTCCGCTGACTAAACACACTCGACTGTCCACTCGTCAGAGAGACACCAGCACCACATCGGCCGTGTTACTGTCGATTAAAATCACATTGATAAATGAAAATTGATTGCTTGGGTCGATGCTAGAAGTGGGAGGTGGGAACGCAGAGAGATCCAGACTCTCTCTACAGCAACACTCATAACAAAAAATTGGAGAGGGGAGTTATCAAGTCATTAGAAATGAATCGGCTAGGATTAACACTGTAATGAGAATAGAAAGAAAAGTGTTGGAAATTTCCGAATAAAAACTCTCCTAAAGACTCGTGGTTCAAACAAAAATTGTCTGTTAGTAGTGATTTCACAAGGACGAAATTTGCGGTTTGTTGCGTTGAACTGATAGTGCGTTTTGCTCTGGAATTTGTTTTATAATTCCGGTTTTTATTTATCACATATCATAAAACTATGATAAATCAAAACTGGAATTATGAAACAAATAGAATCTTTCATAAGACTGACTTGGCATTACTTACATAATAACGATTTACTCGCATCGGGTAAATAATAAGACGGGCATGTAAATATATGGGAAATATAAAAAACACATTCAAAAGAATTAAAATGACTTCGATTCTAAGAGAGCCCAGTGAAGGTATTTTTGCAGGAATTAAGAACAATACGTCTTATGAAGGAAGCGAAAAGGGAATACAGCCATGCAAAGATGGAGGAAATGTCGTTCTAAGAAATTAAGTGTTTAATTTCAACTATATTTTTTGTCAACGTCGAGGCTCTTCTTTCACCAGAGACCAAGGAAACATGGCAGAGAACAAAGTACAAAGCAGAGATTTGGAGGAATTAAGTAACAATCGGGAAAAATCTTGACTGATTTGTAGTATTGGTGACGTCACAGACTCCTTTGAGAGTCCCAAGTTAAAATAGGCAGCCGTTGTAAAACCTGGTGACGGATTGCATCAGAAAGGCACACCAGAATAACCTTCATTCTCTTCGGCTCCTCTGTAATCAATGATTGGACCTATATTCAGCCATTGATTTTTCTAGTGCTACAATGTAGGTCAGAAACATCAAAAGGAGGTATGAGAAAGATTTCTTGTAGTCGGACAAATTTTAATAAAATTGTGATGAAATTTGTGTTTGCAGTAGCAATATTTTGAAGTGCTGTTAAATATTCAAATACTTGTTTTAAGGAGACTTTTTTCGATCGAGGAAAGTAACCCACAGAAGTAAGGATAAGCGGAAATTAAACATTTACCTGAAATTTTACCTGGTATAGAGCAAATATTTTATGTGTTCATTGAAGATTCTATAAAATAGATACCCAGAAAGAGAAAAATTATAAAAAAATAGGTGAGCATTTCGTAAATGTTTTTATTTTATAGGTCAAACAGATAAAGTTTATTTTGATTTCCATAGTGGCGAATTTATATGTATATGCGGCACAATTTAACTGTACTTCTGAGAGAAACTTCCTGGTTCACTTATTAATTCCACTACCGTCATTCATGATTCATACAGAAACATTCGTTAAAAACTTCTACGTGGAAACCGTCAATAATAATTTATGCTTTCACTTTTTTTAAATAAATTCTTGTAAAACTGAACAGCTCACTTGGAGAGCACACAAAAATTTGGATGTCTGGCGCGTTTGTGATTTGGAATCTCCTCTGCTACAGAGTTTCCAGCGGCCGACCAAGGATGAAAAGCTTCTAAGGCTCGGACCAAAGCCGTCTAACTTACGACGACATTTAAAGCCAAAATAAGCTTACAAGAGCCCTTTGAAAATTTGCCTAAAACGCAGTTTTGCATCGCCGGCCATGTCACCGATCTGTGATTTTATCTTCAGGATCGAAGTCATTTTAATGGAACTGAAGTTGCAGAAGACGAAAAGAGCAAGTCTTTTTTAACGCAGTTGTGAAGTGGTCTTTCCTTAAAAATTACTTTGGGGATGTGAAAGCAGTGTGAGCTCCGACATCAAGTTAATGGCTATTCAAGAGAAAAAATTAACAGGAACCGAACTTCAAAATAATAATAAACGAATCCAAAGTCCAATATGATCAAGAAATTAGAAAATATTATGAAAAATCCATTATGTTTTAGCAGGATCCTACATTTCATATGAATTAATTTGTTTTCCGTTATTTAAAACAGATTTCATGTTGAAAGGCCAAAATATAGTTATTTATGATTATTATAATTTCAGTACGTAGTCTGAAATGGTTGTCATCACCATCTTTAGTTCCATTATTGTTCCCTATACAAAATTGTAAGCTATCCTTATCTAACTAATAAATTTTCATGGAGAAATTATGCTCAATGCAAAAAAAAGCGTCATCATCGAAAATGAAACGTACGAATATTAATAAAATCTATGATATTCATTCCTTTAAAAACTGTATTTCAAAAACTCTCAAAAGGGCCATATCTATTTAAAATTTTCGTATATCAAGACAGAGTTCCGTAACCAAGCGTACTTTACATACTCTATACAGTACTGAATACTCGGCACGTGTCATGTAAACAACACAGTGAGGTAATAGCAGTTACCAGACTCTCTATTTTCCTAAGGAAACCAGACAACACATTTAGGTTCATGTTTGTATTTCTGCGGCCCAAACTCAAGTTCGCCTTCACTTGAAACTTCATGACCAGGAATCAGGAGGCCCAGTCCCGTAGGTCTTTCAAAAGCTCAAGTTTTCGGTGAAGTTTGAAGCTGTCTCTTCCATTTTTCCGCACCATTGGTGACGACACGACTGCAGTGCTTGAGTGTCCAGTGCGTCGGTGGACCACTGATATCTGTAAACCAATAATTCTAGTTCTCTGTGCGTACAAAATTGACTCTACTTTTCTGTGAGAAAAACGTTTCCTGACATAATTTTTCTACAATAATACGTGCTCATACGATACTTGTTTGTGCACACACATAACTTCACTAGTTGGTGCAGGTTTTTTTATTGTGGTTCTACCAGCAATAGTTCTGCCAATTTGAGAAGACTAAATTCAAATGGATGAAAAATTTGACAAATTTGTTAATGAAGTACCTCGTACATTTAATAAATTTAAAAATAAAAATTATATTTGTAGAATTAAAGAATAAATACTTCTGTTCAATTCTATTTTTAATAATTTTTAGAGACTACCTTCTAATTTTTTTAATTTTTCAAATTGATGTTTATGATATTATTTGGAGCAATGATCCAACTATTACCTTAAGTCATGCATAATTTAATTGGATTTTTTGTGCACGACGTTAAATTTAGCATAAAAATCGATGTTTCACTGAAGAATTAATACAGTTACAATATATCCAATCACTATAACGTCCAAAGTCTACCTGTATGTGCATTCAAAATGCATGCTTCTTGGCATTAATCCATCTCTTCCTCGTTGATCATTTCTTGCTAGTGACTAAAAAAATGAGTTTGTATTCGTGGATGTTTAGGGTTCAAAATACAATGACTTTGGCGAACAAAAGTCTTGTTGCCGAGCTGCTAACAAAAGTAAAAAAAAGGAAGATTACCCCAGAATACAAAGCAGAATTCGGGGGGGAAGAGACAACTTTTACTCGCTTTCTATTAAGTTAGAAATGTCATCTCAAGGAGCTTCTGCAGACGCTTGCCCGTAGTTACTACATGAAGCCTTCAAGTACGTTGTGTCTGGTCTTCTTCATTGTGTGACTGTTACGCTCTGTAGGTTTCAGTTTTACGTGGTAGAACAGTAGCTAGTAATCTGTATTTCTCCGTCGCATTAAAAATATTCTAACAGAAGTTTGAGACATTCCAGAATAAATCTTCAATGTAGGGCATCGAACACAAATAATTTTCAAGAAGAAAAGTCTCCACGTTTTCGACAATTAGCCTGCAATATCAAATGAAAAAGGGCCTGTGACACGCATACGTAGCATCATATATATATATATATATATATATATATATATATATATATATATATATATATATATATATATATATATATATATATATATATATATATATATATATATATATATATATATATATATATATATATATATATATATATATATATATATATATGAGCCTGTGAATAGATTCACATAAGCACATTTCAAGCGATAAACTGGGAGTTCGAGGCATTTAAAAAAAGTAATATTAATTAAATTATTTGGATGCACACGACCGAAACAGTCGTGTACGGATGCAATGCGCTGGCCTTGTGATCTTCATCCAAAATTCAGATTTTAAGGTTTGGAGAGCATAAATTCTGCAGTTACACTCACCACGTGATAGTGCATGCGTATTACAAAGATCTCTCTAACAATAAAAAAATTTAATACCGATGAATAATACCCCCGACGTTCCAAGTAAGCTTCATAGTAATTATGTATGTAACTAGTAGGCCCACAGGTGAAAATTCACGTGTTTGTTACTGAATTTTTCGTTTGATTTGCCAGTGGACACAGACTATACGAAGGAGTTTCCACATTGAAGGCTGTACCTTTGGAATCCACAATACAATGCTTACAATACATGTATACCCAATCGAAGTTCTTTCTATCTAAATCCTTACGAGCGTGACAGAGAGACGAGCGAAGCAAGCAACAAACTGTGTGTTATTATATAGTGAAATAGTAGAATTACTATGTACACGCTCATTCTCTAGCTTCAAAGATGTCCACTGAAAAAACTACTTTATTAAGTGATTTTTTTCTCGTACAGTGTTACTTGAAGATTAATTCTACTCATGGACACAATAAAATGTTCACTAAATAATCGGGGTATTTACTCGACGGACTGCATTGAAAGCTCATCTTTAATATTGAATTTATTACGAAAATCAGATAGGTCCCGTGAAAATTCCAAAGACAGATTTGAGTAATTTTAAATTATTATTATCAAGACGAGTGTTTTAAAGATTTACGTGGCATTATTTTATTTAAATTAATATTTTTCATGAATATATACAGAAGTTCCATTCTGTATCGCTTTTACCGATAACATGGCTTAGATAGTACCCATAAAAATTACACGTCTTACAAAAGATAAAATTAAGGGTTGTATGAAAAAATCATTGTTCAATTTTGCCCGTGGTTCTATCAGAAATGATAATTGGACAGGTGTTATTAAATGGATGGTTAATATTGTATTAATTAAATATTTTATTCCAGAAAGAAATTTATTTTCAATTTATTACATTTCTTCAGTAGTACACACAAAATGATAGGGTTCTGTAGTAGGTATAGCATTCCTATTTTTCGAAGTCCGTCAGTTAATATTCATGCTTCTTTTAATATTTAGTGTTCATATCTTACGCTTTCTCATACTAATAGTTTCATTACATCAGAATATAATTAGCCCCTCAATTGAAAATACTTGCAAATACTATTCCAGCACGTATCAAATCTAGATGAATGCTCTACATATTCATGAAAATTCATGAAATTCATTGAATAAAAATATGTTCATAACATTTTTACGCGTAAAATAAAATTAAACACTTTATATATAACTTATTCATCTCCTAAATGTCAAATTAAATGTGAATCTGTATTGTAACCCTGGATTAGATAGGTAAATTTTTATTGTGAAATATCTATAGGGCTATGTTCGATCAGCTCGAGATACTTAAATGTTTGATGCAAAGTCCGAAGACTTTCTTGACTTTTGTCTAGTGAACTGTACATATAGAAACACATAATAGTGATGTTAATAATAGCTTGCAATACAAATGTATGATATATTTGAGCCCATGGAAATTTCACGGCTTATAAGGGATAAAATTAGGCATTTATCGATAATTGCGTTATAAGTTTGAATAATTTGAAATTATTAAAAATACGAAGGTATTAATGAGTAACGACGAATTATTGTTTATAAATTAAAAATATTCATGCATGTATATAGAACTTCTATTCTGCCTCTTATCTATCGATAACATGGCCTAGATAGTACCCGTGCAAACTCTCGGTTTAAAAGGGATAAAATTGAGGCTCTATAAAATAAAATACCGTTTTTAGTTTTACCCGTGGTATTACCAGAATTTGAATAGTTTTCATGAATTCATAAAAACTTTCATTTTATATCTGATAACATGAAGCAAATAATGTGGAAAATTATTTTATTTTATAGTTATCCGGCGGTTTTGATATCCACAATTAAATGCTTATAATACATCCATATCCGTTTTAATTTCGGTTCAGTAATTTTTCTTCAGTAATAGATAAGAAGTAATGGGACTCACACACGCACAGATAAAGAGAGAGAGAGAGAGATGGAGACACACTGTGTATTATATATATATATATATATATATATATATATATATATATATATATATATATATATATATCGATGTCTTACACGATTCAAGTCATTGAACATGTGATACTCCATTAGCAAAACTAATCAGGCACTTAATGGGGTGTAATCAGTGATTTTCTCCATTATTAAACTGAGAAGTGCGTGGCAGCATCGCTAGAGGCCCTGGAAGTTTGGGGTTGAAAATTGTCAATTTTGTTCACCTGAAGACCTCTTCATCTTGCACGTGAAAATGCTATCTTTTAGTCTCAAAAAATGGTTGTATTTCTAATTTAAAGCTGCCATGTACAGGGTACGGAAGTAGGATCTGATACATGTTATAAATTTAATAAGAACAAAAAAGAGTAAATATTGAAAAAGGTGTGATGCGGGAATAAAATATATGACACGAGACAGTTCCCGTGGAAATTCCACGATTTAAATTTGATTAATTTGAGATCATGAAAAAAATGAATGCGTTAAAGATTTACCATGAATTATTGTGGTTTAAATGAATACTTTTTATTAATTTCATTCTGAACATCCTTTTTGCATCTTATCCACCGATAACATGGTCCAGATAGTACCCGTTGAAATTCCTTGGTTTAAAAGTGATACAATTAAGGATCTATGAAATAAAATACAGTTTTCCGTTTTAACCGTGAATATTTTCTATCAATATATATAGGACTTCCATTCTGAATCTTATCTACTGGTAACATGGCCGTATAAGAAATAAGAATTAATAACAGAAAAAAAAGAGTATTTTATAGTGATCCATGCCTTTGGTATCCATAAAACAATGCTTATAATGCATGAATACAAGTCCTGATTTCAGTTCAATAATTTTTCTTGAGTAATAAATAGGAAGTAATGGGACAGACACACACATACACACACCGAAAGAGACAGAGATGGAGATATGTACACTGTTTATTATATGTATGTGTAGATTATATGTACAGGGTGTCCCTAAAAAATGTATACATTTTTGAAATAATGTAGTTTGAATACTACTGGTGCTAGGAAGCTGGGACAGGTCTCATTGAAAAGAGCAAATCTAAAGTTTTATTTTCTATCTAAAGAATGGGGTTTCATTTTGTATACACCGTATAAATAGCAATAGTATTTAAACTGCAGCCTTTTAAAAATATATCCTTTTGTGGGACACTCTGTACGTTTGGAAAACAAAACACATTTGTCGTTGATTTCTCTATTTTGACATTATTAAACCTACGAAATTGCCACATAATTTAGCAGCAAACCTGTCTGAGCCTGAAACATCACTATTTCAGGATGTTCTAATCACTCACTCAGTGATGCTTCAGTACTTTTTATAGTAAATTCATCAATTTTGTAGTGCATTTAAACTACAGCAGATAGCCAAGATATCCTGGTAATTATCAACAGATTAATGGACATAAAATTAGTTTTATCAGTACATACATTTCCTCACATAAGATTTCCAGTTCAGACCAATAAAAATGTCATTAAAGTTCCCACACTGGACACCATCTTGTAGCAATCTACTATTGAGCACCATGAGCACATAAATAAGATAATATGAATGAAACCTTTTGCGTGAAACTGCTCGCTTCAGATGCCATCTTTATAATACGGGAAATAGCATCCATGCTACAGAAATGGTACCCACTCATTTTCATTAGCTGCAGATCTGCATATATGTAAAAGTTGTCATCTTCATAATACCGGAAATGGTATGCGTGGTGCTTAAATGCTGCCTACTCATTTCCATCAGCTGCAGAGCGGCGGAGTGCAGATTTGCAGTTGTCATCTTCATAATACCGGAAACGGTATCCGTGCTACAGAAATGCTGCCACTCATTTCCATCAGCTGCAGAGCGGCGGGGTCAGCTGTTCTCAAGTCAGTCTTCATTTATCCCGCTGGGGTTACACGCCCCCCGTCTTGTCTCCATAGAATCCCACCTCCCACACACGATCCCCCATTTTAGTAGATTTTTCCCATTACGCGGGGATTAACCGAACGGCTCGGTCGGCTACCCTTGATTACTATCGATTACCACGGGATTAGTGATTAGAGGAGGAGGATTTGTGATTACCTGCAGGAGGCGAGAAATGACCGCCGTCGAGAGCACAAGCAAAAGCTTGACCAGCGTCTGGTAGCAACTCAGTTTGGGCTCAGACACCTACGTGTCATTTCATTTCTCGGACTCCCTTAAGCATTATTCACCCTCTTTTTCTCTCTCTCTCTCTCTCTCTGGTAAAAATGGCAAACCCATTCTAGTTTTTTTTGAGAATATTTTTCTCTCAGGCTAGAGTACTCATGACTTTAAATATCACCTCCATGTACATGTATTCCTCTACCGAAATTACGAAGGCGATTTGTAATCAATATAAATAAATAATGCGTTTGCCTGGCATTGTTGTTCACACGTGGATCAGTTACACCTGTCATGTTTGTCTGTCAAGAGCATTTGCCTGGTTTACCTGTTTTGGACATGGATCACTCACATCTGTCAAGAATGCTTGTCAAGCTCACTTGATTGACATATCTATTAAATTTCTAATGTAAATCAGGCAGGTTTTGAACACGTTAGAAAAGTGCTCAAACATCATGGAAAGGAAATCCGGTGCAGGAATTATCACAAAGATGAAAAGAAAGCCTTTGGATCAATTGAAAATAATCACTGGCTGGGGAGACTGAAAATACAATACAAGGAAGTTTACAGAGTAAGGAAGTTTTGAAAAAGTGATAGCACATGGTAGAAAAAATAATTTTACCAATGAATCCTGACAAAAATTTGTATTGGAATGAAAAAATGTGTATGCATTTGCTCATAATCATGTAATTACAATAGGAATAATGGTGCAGTACTTATTACTCAGTTTCAGAATAATATTTTTTGTACTGGATGAATTTTGATCTGCAGTTAAAATCTAAGTTAATGTACAGCTTTAACTTCCACTGTACAAAAATTTAATACTTATATGGCACTACATCATTTTTCAATTTACTAAAACTAAGCTTGCCAGCGACTTTATTTCAATAATAAAAAGATCTTATTAACACGGCGTCGCAAAAATCATTGGTGTTGATTTCTTCATCCGTCCAGTTTGGACCACGGGGTTGCCTGTGCTCTGATGAGCCAATCACAGGAAGCCTCACAAATGAAGTCACGGCCTTCACCAGCCAATTAGAGACCGGCCTGGCAAGGCTTCCTTCAAAGCCTTCAAATGAATTGCTGCCGTCATAGTACGCTGAGGAACCGCTCATCGTACCGAGATCGCAGGATCCCCTGAACTGAATAACTATGAACACCATTACTCTTCATTAGAATTAAGAAATTATTGATGATTAATCTTCAGTTAGATATTACCGACAGGAGCCTAATAATTAACCCGAATAATTAACATCGAGTTAGAATAGAATGAGGCTATAGGAACAAACCTTCTGGCCCATTCTTGGGTCGGATAATTACTTCGATAATTATTCGGTTGTTTACCCAAGTCCCATGCCGTATTTCTAGCCGCGTCAACCATGTCGGCAGCAGGATTCGAACCCGGGTCTTCCCGCTCGCAAGCAGATTCGCTCACCAGTCGACCAAGTTGAAGGTTCATTGTTGTTGAATGACTTCCTGATAAATCAAATTTAGATTTGAGCTTCACCCAGGTCATTGTTTGCAATGAATATCTGTACCCTATAACGAACAGCGTCCTCTATGAACTCCATTAGATATCATTCACTTTAGTCTTATATTCTGGAGGTTTTGTTCTAAAGTTGGACGAAATTCCATAAAAAACGAGTGAAGATCAATGGTAATTCACGCAATTTGGTGAATTTTGAAAGATTAGTGGTAATTTGGATAGAATAAAATGAACGCTTAAACACTCTTGTTTTTATCGCACCTAATAAATTGATATTCTGCATCATGTCTTCTATAAATCGTCTAATCGCTAACGTCATTTCACTTGCTTTATTTTATTTCAAGCAGTTTCTTCACATGGAACATCTAATGATCCGCTAGTCTTGTTACTGACTGACCTCTTTTCGCAAATGGAATCAAACATAGTCGTTTTAAAGAGTGGAATTCTGAACTGCATTATAATCATAATGATCTTGATCTGAATTCCTGAATATTCAACATTCCCTCACTAAAACTCTTGGTTGTTTGATGTTACATTGTTTGTTCCAGCATCCATTCTTTCTGAGTCTTACGTTCTGTCCGTCTGGTTGACAACTTTTTGACTTCTATAAACGCTTTACTAATATGAAACAAAGGCAACTAGAACATTTTTTTCACGCTCACAAGCCCGAATCTGTGCTCTTTTCGTGTGCGTTGTCCAAAATGTAAATAAATTCTCGTAAAACCTGTTGGAAAGTATCATCCCTCAATTGCTAGGGTTGTTTTTTGCTGAATCTGCCCTGAAAATTCATCCGTCAATCGTGATAAATGTTTACACAACATTCTTTGAATTATTTAAAATCGCATCTCAAAGAGTATTACTTGCTTCCATAGCTTCTGAAGATTAAAAGAATCGTTCTCCTGGAGCCCTATACCATTGTTCAGTTCGTTTAAGGGTATTAGAAATTATTTTATTGTAGACTTTAAACTAGGAGGCAACTTTTCTTGTGGTCTACTATGCCTAACCACCCAATCGATCTTTCAACTTTCGTTTGAAATATTTGACGTAGACCTTGGAAAGGATCTTCCTTACTATTAAGAATAAACGTCCACGCTTTCAATAAGTTCGTTGATTTCATGAGTTAAGCTTTTATTGAAGTTTATTTAGTCATGAATAAGAGACACGGGCACAGCTCACAGGACTTTGATTTCATTACATTATTCGTACGATGCAACAATTAAGCACGTAATAAATCTTATCTGGAATTGACGAAGTACGTATCAAACTCGTCCATGAAAGCAAATAAATGTGGTATCATTCGTTCTAAACAGATGCTTAGCATCGCTACAACAAGGTGACAATATATATAGTTTCAATGATGGGTGCACTGCACTCGTGTTCAGAATGCATTCTTGGATTCGACGTTTTGTCCTCAGGTTTGTAACTCAATTTCTAGAATTAATATATCTAATATTCTTTTCACGGATGTTTGAAAGCCTTTTTCCAACTGATCAACCTTGCTAATTCGAACTATTTCCCCCTCCCAACATCCCTCAACACGCTCAATTGAAAGTCACTTCCCTATTTCTACACCCCTTTTCCTATTTCTACTCCCCAGCTTTGTACCTCTCAATAAACTTGCCACACTCCCACCGCTGGCTCTCACTCCCCAAATCACTCTCATCAGTGGGATTGTGCACGTTGGTCTGAGGCTACGCCCTCCCCATTGTTATGGAGATAGGGGCGTCCTTGGGGAACCTTCTGGGACCACCGTCCTGGTGTCTGACTACTCCCTTGACTGACCGACTCTTGACTGACCAACCCTTGACTGACCAACCCTTGGCTGACCGACCCTTAGCTGATCGATTCTTGGGTGACCAACTCTTGACTGACCGACCCTTGGCTGACCAACCCTTGGCTGACCGACCCTTAGCTGATCGATTCTTGGCTGACCGACTCTTGACTGACCGACCCTTGGCTGACCGATTCTTGGCTGGCCGACCCTTCGCTGGTTTATAAAGTGCTTGGTTGACTATTTACGAACCATAAAATGACACCTGACTGAATTTAGGGACTCTGGAATAAAACCTCACTAACATTTACATTAGCTTGAAAGTTTTTGTTTTAACATTCGATGCACGTGACTGACTCTTGACCTGCAATACATGACTTTACTGACTCTTGATCTGCAATACGTGACTTTACTGACTCTTGACCTGTAATACATGACTTTACTGACTCTTGACCTGCAATACGTGACTTTACTGACTCTTGACCTGCAATACGTGACTTTACTGACTCTTGATCTGCAATACGTAACTTTACTGACTCTTGACCTGCAATACGTGACTTTACTGACTCTTGACCTGTAATACATGACTTTACTGACTCTTGACCTGCAATACGTGACTTTACTGACTCTTGACCTGTAATACATGACTTTACTGACTCTTGACCTGTAATAAGTGACTTTACTGACTCTTGACCTGTAATACGTGACTTTACTGACACTTGACCTGCAATACGTGACTTTACTGACACTTGACCTGCAATACGTGACTTTACTGACGCCGCTATTCAGAATTCTCACTGTACAGTAGATGGTGCCCAGTAAATGGTCTCGTACAGTTAATAGAGTCCAATAGATGGTCTCGTACAGTAAATGGTGTCCAGTTAAGTCTCTTGATCGTCCACTGCATTGACTGCGTTAACAACTAGTGCACTACTGCAGACTAGTAACCTCAAAAGCCTCCTGTCACTGACTGAAGGATGGCTCACTGATGCATAAGCCTCCTGTCACTGACTGAAGGATGGCTCACTGATGCATAAGCCTCCTGTCACTGACTGAAGGATGGCTCACTGATGCATAAGCCTTCTGTCACTGACTGAAGGATGACTCACTGATGCATAAGAAGCTTTAGACTAATCAAGTAAAACACTCAAGAAAAATATTTGTTTTAGCTTTGACTAGAAAGTAATCCCAGAAGGTTTCGTACTGGTGTTTTATAAGTAAGCCTTTTAAATTCCGCGCTCGTTTACTGTCAATGTGAATGATTAAAATTATACAACTGATGTCAGCGTTCTGAGTATTTAAGGCCAGTGTATGCCTCCTTTTTACAATAGAGGCATACTCCTTTCTGTACAATTAGACAGCGTCTATTTGTGTAAGCTTATATTTACCTTCTTCAACACAGTTTGCTATGGTAATTTTCTTTCAGTAGCACCTGGAATTTTTTAGAAATAAGCTACATCAACGGCAAATTTTTCAAACTTAATAACTGACTTGGTCACAGAGATTATTGGTATAAAAGCCTCACACATCTTTGTTTTTTTTCTTCTGTTGTAAACCAGCACTCAACACATTTCTACCTCCTCCTCACTCCCCGGCTCTTTTCATGCTGGTATTGTATTGAGTGGAACTAATTCCTCCTATCCCCAATTACTCTCACATTTTCCAATTCTTCATGTCCATTCTCCCTTCGTAATACCTGTTTCCTGACCCAGCGCTGGTCTCTTTGATGGCTGAAGAGCATCGAAACTTTTAGAGAATCTAATCCAAACAGTTGGCAGGACAGCCGAGCGTTCCTCTGTATTTGATCTTAAATGCAGCCTGAAAATTTCCAATCACATGAATGCTGAGCATGTGACCAGCGCTTGCCCCGATACTGGCACTGAAAATAAATCGCTCTCACGCCCACGACGACGCACTGCAAAGCAGGCAAGCTTTGTGTGTAGAGCTTATTTTTGGGACAGGGTAGTGCGCTGGCAACGTTATTCATGGTGATCAGAATGCAAAGTTACATCAGTTAGAAACAATTCACCTGAAGGTACTGAATGCAACACAATTCCTTTAGGTTTATGTGATCCTGCTCTACTCATGGACATTGTAAAACAAGTTCTGTGCGGCCCCAAAGCACACCACGGATGCATCAGAGTCAAATTAGCCCGACAGCATTAACTAGGTACGAAGATCAGTTACGAAATTTTCGAATTCACTTTACGATGTCATGCGACTTAATGTACAACCGAATGTTTGAATCTAGTTAGTATTTAAGAGCGAATTAACAGGACCACTTAGAGACATTGTAGAAGTTCATACTTATAACGCCATAGATAATTAAGTTTTTATACAATGATATTCAGATGAAATGAATTTGACCGCTTTTGTTCTGTGGAATTTGAAGCATGGACTTGAATGCACAACGCAGAATTAGACGTAAGGAAAATACACTGGAAGGACGTCAACTAGGAAGTTTCAATGTGACGTTTGAGAAATAAGAACAGCAAAATATTCATGTTTTTGATATGTTCATAATTTCATTTGCAAGACCGAGTGTTGCAATAAATATTACTATCAATGATGTACTCAAAATTTTTGAAGAAGTGTATGTTTAACATTGCAATTCAACAAAATTTAGTCTACTTCTTCAGAGAATAAATTATATACATTACGCCATTTAAATATATAAAAAATATATGGCGTGTGTTTTGAAACTTGCGAAGGGAATAAATTGAAGAAAACTTTATACTGTAAAATAGTCATTCAAAGACAAAAATAGATCAACATCATTACTCATCAAACGAAAGTGACATCTGAAATTTTATCTATCATTAACTATTCTTCAATTCAAATTTTATCTTACAAAGCGAAACCCGCTTCACTGTTTGGGTGCAGTAAACGTCCTACGGTAAAGCTTCTTGGCTCAAAAAAATAGTACTCATGCAAGAAAAGAGTGTCGACTAGTACCTGGTTCTCAACAAGCACTGCAAGTTGTACGTGTGTAAAAACGGTCCTCGGATTGTAAATGAAATTTTTGGTGAAGCATGTTGCCGACCAGTAAAACATGTTGTTGACCAGTAAAACATGTTGTCGACCAGTAAAACATGTTGTTGACCAGTAAAACATGTTGTCGACCAGTAAAACATGTTGCCGACCAGTAAAACATGTTGTCGACCAGTAAAACATGTTGTCGACCAGTAAAACATGTTGTCGACCAGTGAAACATGTTGTCGACCAGTAAAACATGTTGTCGACCAGTAAAACATGTTGTCGACCAGTAAAACATGTTGTCGACCAGTAAAACATGTTGTCGACCAGTAAAACATGTTGTCGACCAGTAAAACATGTTGTCGACCAGTAAAACATGTTGTCGACCAGTAAAACATGTTGTCGACCAGTAACGCAGGTTGTCGGTTAAGGTGTTGCCACAAGGATCAGTCCTAATCCCGCGATATTTCAGAGGTTTTACCTCATTAGCCAGCGCGCTCTGCCGGCTTAGTGAAATGGCCGGCCCTGACTCCGAGAGTTTGCTGAGATAAAGAGACGATACCGAGCCGACGCTGATGAAAGTGCACCTGTGGCCCCACCCTTACGTGAATTTGTTCTTCTTTCGTGGGAAACTGCTTTTCATAGACTTTGTTCGCTCAAAGTCAGAATCCTGCTACTGCTTCTCATTAGCTTTTTGGAATCCTAATACAGTCGTTTGTAGGCTCTATCGGTTCATAGTCTAGAATCCTAAAGATGCTTGAATTTCGTAATTCTTCATCACTAATCGGATTGGTTGCAGTTTGCCATCCACCTCTGGTTACCATCAAGATTTTATCAGCGTTTGTTTGTCGTAAGTTGAAATCCAGTCATCGCTTCCCAATTATTCGCTTACGTCAAAGTTTGAAAAGCTTTAACAACATAATGCTATCATAATGAACGTTAGACATGAAATATTTGAGCTCTATAGAATAGATTTCTGCAACGGCTTTCGTTGGCTATATTTATTCACAGTCTGGAATTTTGAATCCATCATGCCTAAACCTGACAAACTCATTTCAGTTACGGAATAAATTACAGCATATTAATAAGTTCGTCTACGTACTTACATAACAAGACTGTTATTTCAAATTCCTTTGGTTTTCGGCACGTGTTTTTTCTCCATTCCCAAGCCTTGTCAAAGTCAATAGAAAATCTAGAAATTCTTGTTTCAACGCTAAGTAAACTAGAGAGTTCCAAAAAATCTTTATTCCGACCCTTCTGTTCTTTTTCCTTATTCCAACCATCCTATATTCCAACCCTCTTCTTCTTTTTTCTTATTCCAACCTTCCTTTATTCCAACCCTTCTCTTCTTTTCCTTTATTCCAGCCATATGCTTCTGTTCAGTCACAGACTTCCCACCTCACAACACAGGCGTAGTATTTGTTTGAGTTCAAAGCGGTCCAAGACAATGGGTGCATTCATAAAAATAAGGCAATAAGTTAATTATGATCCTTCCATGTTCACTGAGGATAAACATGGAACGAGTAGAGACGATGAGTGCATGTTCTACGTAGGCCTAAATTCTTAGAAACGACGGTGCAATGCAGGCAATGTTTATGTTCCTTGAGCAGCAAACATTCTTTTAAAACCGTACAATCATTTACACCATTTAAAATCACGAAAAAAAAGTCGTAGTGTATTGTGATACACTGCAAGATTATTTCAAACAATACTCAGTAATTGAAAAACCTACGTCCATTCTTTGATGACTCTTCATGATCGTAGACAATTAAGAAAGAGCATCCTATAGTTCCGCGGGCATTTAAAAAAACCTTTTCGTCTTTTTCTTTCGTTTGATCAGAGAATTCCCGCACATGAAAGAAAACGCCTGGCTGCTGGGTTTTTGGTTCAGGACACGCAAAACAACAATGCAGGGTCCTACAATCTTTGCCTTGGGCTTTTAATGCTCTGAGTGCTACACGATTACTGCTCGTATCTAAAACTAGTGCTCTTCAAAAAAAAAAGTTGAAGAGATATTTGAATTCCAATAATGCATGGGACATTGTTTAATAGTGGAAGTACATGTTTTGTGTTCAGTATATCTAACTTCCTGGGAAATTATGGTTTTTTCCATGTACTTTTTCATCACACTGAGCTATAGCAAAGAAACTGAGAAATCGCTTTTCCTTTAAGGGCATTCATTTGTATTAGCATACACGTATACTGGCTGAAACCTCTCACGTGGTGATAAAATGAGTATCATATTAACAACATTTTCCAAATACGTATTTCTGAAAATTATCCCTGATAATTAATTAATGATTTTACCCTGTACTGCGTGCGGGGGTTCCATCTACAATTTTTTTTTCAAACTGACACACATTCGTCCAAGCATCACATTTACTCAAGTCAATTCCCCCTTGCTCAAGTGTACGAGTCTAACGCTTGTGTTTTAATTCGATAACAAATTCTGGGAGGAGGAAACGCCTGCAATTCAGTCCAAGGTCCTCATTACAATATGGTCTTCTCTTGTAGTGAGGGAAAATAACAGTGTAAACTGAACACAAAACTCTATCAGCACACATAGTGCATCTAAAAATTATGAGTATACACACACAATACACACAAAGCTTCAATGCTGTAAGTATATAGTTGAAAAGGAAGCGTTAATATAAGTTATTAAAGCATTATATACAGGTACTCTTTGTATTTATTTATGAATATTTATATACCTTGGTATGTTAGCTACACTTGGCAAATGTAGCCAGTACATGAACAAGCAATTGAAATCTTGTAGAATAGGAGGGGCTTCCAGATACCCTCTCCATCCCCCATGTCCCTCCATCCCACACGCCCCTCCATCCCACACGCCCCTCCATCCCACACGCTCCTCCATCCCCCACGCCCCTCCATCCCACACGCCCCTCTATCCCAAACGCAGATCCATCCCACACGCCCC